>VZUI01035197.1:0-12894 GCA_013401135.1 Cettia cetti | reverse complement strand
TTCTTTTCTTTTCTTTTCTTTTCTTTTCTTTTCTTTTCTTTTCTTTTCTTTTCTTTTCTTTTCTTTTCTTTTTTTCTCAAGAACTGGGTGTTATAAACTTAAATAATGCACCTTATTCAAAAGGAATTCAAGTGAAAATGAACTGTTGACGTGGCTTTTCCTTGCAGTAAGGACTGTATGGTTGAATTTAATGCTGTATTTTATTGACATGGAGAATAGTAGGTAGATCTACTAATTTTACGTCTATAGAAATAAATTAACCATAGAAACTACTGTATTTCTTTTTTGCTTGGAATCTGTATTCTACCATTTCTTAACAAAAGAGGTTATAATGTAAAGAAAATAAATTGTTAATGGAAGGAACATATCCATTTGAGCCCCATGACAAACCTCCTCCAGATGTTTGAAGGAGCAATATAACATTATCTAAATAGAGTATGCCTTTTATGCCTTTCTTCATTTCCAGCCTTGGCAAATATTACAAGCAAAAGTAGCATGCACATGTGGGAATGTGTGTGTTTGAAAACATGCATTTCTTGTGGGCTGTTATAGCCCTCCAATTTTTAAGATGCTGGCAAAAATAAGTGTAAAATATATCAGAGAAATCCAGTTTTATAAGGCCTTGTATGATTCTCTATTTGCCCCACATAGAGAAGGCTGGCAATTGAGCAAAGGAAAAATGTAAGGAATATTGTTTTGCTGGTGCTATTTCTGCATGCTTAGATATATTAGGACGGTCCTTTCTTATTTTTCTTCTCTCTTTTTTTTCCCTAGTGGCTACTCAGCTACTCTGGGAGAGGACAGGCAGCAATGTCATTCAGAGAAAATGAGTAACCAGATGCAGAAATGCCAGGCAAGTATCTCTTGTAAAAATCAGTAGTGGGCCAAGAAAACAGGCAGTGGAGATATTTTAGTGAAATTATGGGATTTTTCCGCTCACCCAGGACAGCACTCAGTGTTTTGGAAGACAAGCACTAGTTTTGTGTCTTAGTGCTCTGTTTGGATGCAGGCACAACCATTTTTGCAATCATTTCTGGGCACATGTAACCTTAGTCACACTCTTCTAAACTTGCTCATTACTTTTATTATTGCTGAATCTTTTCTCTAAAGTGGTGTGACATGCACAGTTGAATAAAGGCCATAATTTCTCTTTAAAAACTCAATGGAATGAATGAAGCTAATGATTTTAGTCTGGCACTTCAGCTGCAAGGTAAATGAAATGAAGTTTTTTATCCAATATTTGATGGCTTTGCATTTCAGATATGCATCTATTTAATGTTAATGAATTAGACGATTTTTCGATATAATGAAAATTTTCAGGGATCATCTAAAAATTTCTAAAATAACATAACTATGCACAATTTGTTTAAATCTCATATGTACTCATACTGATTGTGCAACTCACATAACTGGCATCACATGATATCAGTAGCACATAATACCAGCTCCTGGGTCTGGATCATCCAGCCTTAGGAATCAGAAAACTTAGAAACTTTCTCATTTCTTATAAAAGTTGTAATATGTGTCTGTTGTAGAAGCTACCCCAAAAACTATTCTCTCCTTCACAGGAGGCATAAAGAGTACAATGTTCCAGTTCTGTTCCCCTGGATCCTTGGGTCATGACATCTCTATTTCACTAGTGTCTCTATTAAAGTCTTCTTGGCATGCCTCCTGCAGTGTTGTTAGTAGACCTTGACACTATTACAATGAATATCATCCCCCAGTCTCCTTCCACGGCCGCATTCCTGAGGTGAGCAACTTTTCACTTCATGTTTTAGCTGTGTGTGTGTAAGTCATTGTCTTCTTGTCAACCTTGGGTTTTGGTCAGGCTTTGAAAATGTGTGTTAAATACAGACCAGGATAAAGCACTGTGGGAGGAATAGCTGCAAAAAAACCCAGGGATGTCTATGGAGGCATGAAGGGAGAGTCTGTGCTGAAAGTAATTATCCTTACCAGGTGTAAGGACCAAAACAAGTAACTTGTTTCTACTGTGCTTCTCAGACAGCAGCTGCTGGGAAGTTGGTGTTCCAGATCTAGAAATTGCTTGGAGGAAGCAGAAAGCAGGCTGAGGAGAAGCACTGAGGAGTCAGGAGCTGTGGCCAAATCAATATATAGAAAGAGAGAAACTTCTGAGATTAATCTGGAATGAGAGGTGTATCCTCACTGTACTACTCCTGGTTTTGATGATTAATCTCCTCAGCAGAAAGCTGAGAATCATATTATGAATACCTATCCCTTTCTTGTCCTTTTCTCCCCACCTGGCCATAATGCATTTCTAGATGGCCTGCTCCATTCCAAGCTTACTCCTCTCTGAAAGATGATTGAAGAAATTCTGACTGGGTTTTGGGAACAACTTTGGCATCATCAGTTAGGAGTCAGCACAACTCAGCCAATTTTACAGTCAGAAGGTGTTGAAAAATGGGTAAAATGAAAGAACTGGCAGCTTTCACAAAATTCTTCTGAAAACATAAATCAGTCCCGTCTGTTCACTGTGAGAAGTTAAATCCATTTCACTATACAAAGAAAGATGAAGTGATTTTCTGGTGGGCAAAGAAAAATCTGTTGTATAGACACTTTGCCTCCACCTCCGTTTATTCAGAAACAGACTTTGCTGTGCTCCAGAACAGTCTCTTCTCCCATATTCACCTATCCTCTTGAAGCATCCCAAAACCACCTGGTTCCTGCTCCCACAGTTCAAGAGCATTAGTCCCAGACCATCACTGTAAGAGCAAATTGAAGGCAGAGAGCTAAAGTCTGTTTGAAGGGGACCTGCCCCTGCTGCACACATGCATGTCAGACAGCACAGGGTGCAGTTGGACTTTTCCCCCAATGGGACAGTTTCCTGACAGCCATCAGAGTCGGAGCATCAGCCAATCTGGGTTTGAGCTCAGACTCGATGTAATGATAGTGCAGACACAAGAGTCCAACAAGGCAGACCTGCAGAGAACCCCTATGCAATCCTTCTACCCAGAAAGTCATATAATTAGGTACAAAACTCCACTCCTGAGCTAGAGGTCTTTCAGTCATAGAATCATGGAATAATTTAGGTTTGAAAGCATCCTTAAGGTCAAGTCCCACTACTAACACAGCACTGCCAAGTCTGACAGTAGAACATGTCCCTAAGTGGCATATCTAACTGCCTTTTAAATACATTCCTATTTGGGGGCAAAAGACCCAGATGGATACACATGACCAAAGACTGGATGGAGAGCTATAAGTCTTAAAAGCCTTCCATGACAAAGTGGAAGCATGAAAATATTGTAACCCTTTAGAAAGGGTTTATAGTGTTTGACTTTTCACAATTCAGGATCAGAATTTAGTCTGGTGAAGACAGAACTGTCTTGCAAAAGGTCTTCTTTCTTCAAGCTATTTTTGTAAATTACATAATGTCAACCAGAGGGGGGAAAAAAAACAAGAACCCACCTTTTAATGGAGTAGTGCTTAATTTATGCCATTACCTTAACACGTATCATCCAGGTGAAGTACTGTCAGCTGCAATGATGTGTCCATACAACATAATAGTCTGAACCTTTTGTGAGTGAGTCAGTTGTTCTGCTTGCTTGGCTGCAATGTGGGGGGAAAAAAGGCAGATCGTTAAATCATTGTTTTCAAAAGGTTCTTAATTACATTTAGTGCTGGAGAGAGGACAATTTCTTAAAATGGATAGTAAGGCTGCATGGCAACAAAAAGAAAAAAGGTGACTCTCAGCTCTCTGTTCTGAGGTAGGAACTTCTGAATGTCCCACATTTACTGGAAAGCTAACATACAATTTAATAATTCATTCACTTTGCTCATCTGTATAATTTTTATGGCATATAAGGTAGCAACATGTTTCCAGCATCTTCCTAAAAAAAATCTCAAAAATATAAGTCTGCAAATGAATATGCCAAGTGGAGATTGTAGAGGCAGAAACATAGCAGATGTTCAGTTCTCAATATTTTTTTTCTTTATATTTTACAATTAGTTCCTTTAGCAGTGTTAGCATTTACAAGCAGATCATTTTATTTTTATGGAAGTTTGCAAAGCAGATTTAATTGCAATAATTGCAAAAGGGATGAAACTGGAACAGGTTACCCAGAAAGGTTGTAGATGCCCCAAATCTGGAAACATTCCAGGGCCCTAAGCAACCTACCTAGTTAAAAATGTCCTTACTCATTGCAGGGTCTGTTGGGCTAGACGTCCCTTTAAGTTCTGTTCCAATCCAAACTATTCTATTATTTTATGATTCTATGACGTTTCTGAGGGTATACTTCTTACCCCTGCTGTGGTGTGTTAAGCATCAGTGGAAATATTTTTCTGATAGTCTGTACTGTGAAAACAAAATACAACCTTGCAAGAACGATAGGCAAGCTAGTTTACACATTGTGTATATTAATATCATAGCTATCTTTGGGCAAGACTTTAGGTCTAGCACTACTGGAAGACAGTGCTAAAAGTGGGAAGATATATATTGAAAACCATAGGAAAAATACCTGTAAAAGTTTTCAATCTTCCAAGGATGTAAGCTTATTAAGAAAGACAATTTTTTATTACCAGATTAGCTTATATCAGGATAGCAGTATGTGTCCTGAAACATGATTTTTATTTATGCAATTTTAAAGATTCTTAATCCAGACATTCTTGCCAATGTACTTACAGTTATAGATTGCAAAAAAACAATGTTTGTCCAAAAACTCTTCCTGAAATACAGGACTATGTTCCACATAAAGCACTATGTCAGGTAGCCTGAAATATCTGTGTTGAAATGGGGCTCATATAAAACAAGATGAAAGCACATTAGGTGTTTTATGCTTTGTGCATGACAGTACAGTTTTCAGCTGCGTTTTCCAGACAAAAAGGAGTCACAGGAGCCACATGCGCCTGTCTGCCATGCGCGCTTCTCACACAGTGGGTGGCAATCTCTCTGCTGCATTACAGCATGGTGTCCAAATGGACATGAGCCTAACAAGAGCTGGTAATTAAACATGATTAATCAGGCTCATGACTCCCCATTCTGGCCTCTGTGGAACTATAAATACACAGACGCTCTGTGTTATAACTGGGTCCTTGTGAAAATGCAGCTGTTTGGGTTTTGTTGGTGTGGCAGTTCCCACAGCCAAAAATTGGAATGTGGCTTGTGCCCATCTTTCTTTTCTGTGTGCTGCCCAGGCACCCCCAGGCAGACCCCACAAGAGGAAATCCCACAGATTTAGAACAATTTACACTTTGGCCACACAGATGCTTTCAGTACTTTAAGTTCAACGTGCACAGAGCATCCCGTGCTTGACAAGTAAAGTATGTTTTCACTTGACATGTTATAGGGTAATTGAGTTTTTTATGACTTCCAAGTAGCCCAGATAACATTATTTATATTGAGGTTTAACTGCTTCCTGTTCTTGAACTACGTTACTTAGAGGTAACCTAAATCCCTATGAATAAATTAGGAGTATATGGCATAGGTATCACCAGAATGCTGGAAAACAAAGTCTGGACACGGATAACCAAAGAACACTGAGAAAAGCGAGCTGGAGATGCTGTTCCTCTGCAGCTATATGGTATTGTTTTTATTAAAGCGATAAAAGCAAAAAGCAAATCACTTGTTACAATGCTTATTTTTCTTTGTGGAACATCACTGGGCTGCACTGAGAATATATATTTATCTATAGATACCCAAAAATATAAAGAAATACATTTTGTTTTCTCAAGAGGACTGTTGTTTTGAAATCTGATGACTGAAGTCTTGTAAACCAGATACTCAAATCAGGCTGCACAGCGAACAGCAGATGTCAACTCTGAAAATTCATATCATGGTCAAACCTGTGTAACAACATGGAAGTCAGTGCTGCCTTGTGTTTCTGGGTGGAGGATTGGATTAAATATTTCAACAGCGTTTTTCCTGTACCATTACCATTTTTAAACTTACACTCCTCAGCCCAACACACACTTACCTTTAAAGGTCACACCTCAGTTTGTTGAGAATGAGATCTGAGAGTACTTCAGGACTGATGCACAGTGTACATTGGGATAATTTTGCCCTGAAGCTGACTTGGGGATAACTGTTGCACCCCAGTGTTACTTCAGATAATGAAATGAGCTTTACCGAGCCACTGGCCTCTTATTCATCAAACCTGAAAGGCCAGGAAATCTGAAAAATCTGCAAAGAAGGTAATAGTAAATAAAGGCAAGAAATGGGGAAAAAGAAATCCTGGTGTGCAGGCGAAAGGATTATGGAGGGAAATTTGGCAAAGAATGAGCAACATTCAGTTCTGTCGCATATATTGCATAATATTAATATTATATTAACACATTTTTGCATGATATGTTTTATATATATCAAGCCAGACATAATTGTTTCTTCCTTATTTTAATTATTTTCCCTAAGAGAAGTGCAGGGATTTTGGTGGGTGGAGAGAAGGAAAGGTGCCAATTTTTCAATAGTATAAGAAATTTGTTCAGAAATTTTGCACCTTGTATTGTAGTCATATACATAAGACTGTTGTAGACTTGGAAAGTCTTGGAAAAATTTTAAACTTTTTATACGTATAAGTATCTCTCTATATATGGATATAAATTAGTATATATATAAAGTTGTAACTGATACGTAGAGAGATACATCTCAATATGTAATTTTACATATAATAGCATAATTTCTCTGCATACATATCTATGGAGAGATAGATGATAGATGAGAGAGAGTGATACAGAGATACATATTTCTCTATATTCATAGTCTAAAATACCTTGTAAAATTAAGGCAAGTTGCTTTTAGGATATCTATAGGACCAGTGAATAGACAAAAGCAACACTTCCTTCCTAAAGCTTTTCAAAATTCATCTTCAAAACATCTTTCATGAATTACACTTCGAAGAAAATCTTAACACATACCAAAACATAAAGTTGCTGAATGATTTTATATTTATATTTTATGTTTAAGGGGTTTGCTTTCTAAGCGCAGTGTACTTTCAAGCCAAAAGAAAATTTCCACTGGCATAAGCCAGAAGGAATTCTTTGGTCCTTAGTCCAGTGTACTCTGCATTATCTATGGAAAAGCAGCTACATCACACTGAAGGGATTACTAACATTAATATAATCCTGATGCTTCTATTTGCTTTCCTTACAGTGGCATGGATTTTAACTGAATATTTTCAGCATATGTAAAACCGATTTATTTTATTATGTATCTTGAATACTATGAATTCTTATTTTTCAAAAGGGGGAAAAAACCTCAACAGGAAATAACTTATGGCTTGTTTGACTACAGGTAAGAGTTTTCTACTTCTAAACCAGACATGGAGAGTAACACCTAATCATGGGGTTTTTTTTCATCTCTCTTTTCCCTTTATGCACATTTGCAAGACAGGTTCATCTTCTCGAAATTCCCAAGAAGCACTATGAAAATCTGAAATAGAGAAGTGAAGTAGGAAGTACTCTTAGTATTTCCTATTTATTTTTTTTTTAACAAAACTCTAAGTTCTGTGAAAGTTAATCTTTATATTAAAACATGATGCAAAAAAGCACTATTGGGGACAGAAAGAGGTGGTTAAGCAATACCAGAAATATATTTAAGGAGAGGGTTTTGGCGATAATCAAACTTAATTGTTTATTTGTTTCATTTGTTGTGTCAGTACTAGGCAGATTCTGGACAGTATGATTTGAGTGACTTTGCAAGTTAAAAAACAAATGTGTCAGCTTTTGATGTCCTTCTGGGTCTTCAGATTTTATAGGACTCACAGTGGAGTCTGATCTTGTAGACATATGTTAATTAATTGGACATCTGTCCTGCCTTGAAAAAGGGAGGTAGATCTGTTCATCAATTAATTATGCATTACCTAAGAATAAAATTGTCCATGTGTCACATCAGACTCAAGAAATTCCAGTCCATTATTAAACACAACTGCTATGTATTCAAGAGGGACCAATGGGAGAATAAAGAGATGAGGCTGCAAAGAAGCCAGTGATGCAAACAGGAAGCTGGAAAAGTCCATAGCTTTTTGTAGGTTCAAGACTCCACTGAATTTACCTGTCAGAGAAGGGCCTTCTTACCAGCAGGAAAGTCTGTGGGCTCTAGTGTTAAAATTTTCATTCCTATTCTCACCTTATGTGTGCAAGTGCACCTCTTGCCTTTGCTCTCATTACAGAACACAGAGGATGTTTCTTCCATAATTGCCTATTCTGATAAAAGCTGGAGGAACATACCTCCTCAGTTTAGTAGAAACTTCCTAGGTTTCCAAAAGTATTACACAATAATTGAGCCAGAGTAATAAGATAAGCTTTGCCTTCATTTTTTTTAAGGAAAAGAGTGAGATAAAAGAAGTGAATTCCCACCAGCTGATACCAATGGATCACATACTAAAGGGTTAGTTAGAACACTAAGTTTAGAGCAAACTTCCAAGGTCACCAAGGTGATTCCACCTTTTCCCTGGGCAGTGTATTCCAATGCCTGACCATCTCTTTGGTGAAGGAATTTTTCTTAATATATGATCTACCTCCTCTGGTAAAACTTGAGGCCGTCCCTTCAACTTGAGGTTAACTTTTTGACAAATGTCAAAAGCAGCTGCCCCTGGGACAAGGAAACCTGCCTTTTATACATGCAGCACACCATCAAACGAGTGGCCCTAAATACAAAACAGGTGCTGTACAAATCTGAGAACAATGGAAGCATCAGCAGGGCATCCATAAGGAAGGAACAATCACTGGGCACAGTCTGTATCATTCAGCCCATTGGACACATTCCTAGAAAACAGGTTTCAATACTGCTGCAGCAGAGAATGAAGGTTTGTCAGCTGGAAGGACCACTGTCTTATGGAAAATAAAAGGAGGTATTATGAGCAGCATAATGAAGTGATAATATGGGTAAATTTAATCCTGCAATTTATAAACTCAAACACAATAAAGTGCTTTATAGAATGTGGGACAAAACAGGAGTGCAGGAAACAATTGCTATAAATTGGAATAGAACTAGATAAAGTCAAAGCAGAAATTAGTAGTATATTTTTAATAGTGAGGTTGATTAACAACTGGAATAAAATAGCTGATTCTTATGTTGACAAAACTTCTATAGCTGCACTGAGATCTTTTTCTGGAATTAAGTTGTAATTAATTATTAGATGGAATTGGTAATAAGTGTCTTTTGCAACAGCTGCAGGTCTGTGTGAGATGTAAAGTTGATCTTACACTTGCTGCAGTTAATTTCAAGCTGTTTTCATGATTTTCTGAGTAGGAATACAATTTCTCTGCTTCTCTTCACAAAGCAAATCACTGACATGAAGGATGCAGTGGCAGAGCTCTGGTCTTATTAAATAAACATGGAATTCAGAAGGCGTTTCAAAAAGAATGCCATAGAAAAATGAGATCTTTAATGCACTCAGTAACATGGAGACCTGTCATAAAGGAGAATAGTGCTGCTGGAAAAGGCAAAATGGCAGCAGATTACAGTGTGTGAAGTAAACCAAAGACTGGGTATGAGCCAGAGAGCTCCTGTTTCTAAAACATTATGAGGGTGTCCTCAGGATTTAGGGCATCAACTTCACACACTAAGTGCAATCATTTATTGAATTCCAGAGAATGGAAAGCAAATTACACCATGATTTTGAGGAAGAGTGTGCATAGGTTGTTGGTGTCAGGTGTTGGCAGTGGGATGCTAAAGGAATGGCGTCTGTACAGAGAGGTCAGAGCTGCAAACATTCCTCCATGGCCCTGCCCACAATGGAGTAGGAGAAGGAGCAGCAAATAGTTTCAGTTATGGACTGACCACTTCCCTCTCTCCCCCAGAATGGGAGGTAAAGGCAGGAGTGAAGGAATGAAATTGACCCTGGAAAAGACACAGTGAGGGAAAGGGGCCTATTTTAATTTTTCCTTTGTTTCTTTCAAACCAAATCTACTTTTATTGGTGATAAATTAAATTCATTTTCCCTGAGCCCAATCTGTTTTGCCATGAAAATGACTGATAAATTATCGCACCCTTTTTATCTTACCTTTCTGATTTTCTCCACATCCTATGGAAGAGGATTGAGTAAGAGGCTGGATTGGAGTTTGACCCACAACCAAGATTAACATTACAGGTATTTTTTCTAAGCAAAACAAATGCACACCTTTACAACTCTGAAAGAGCTTTTCCCCCATGCTGAAGTAGGAATTTAATGATTTCTGGAATCAAGCAAGTTTGGGATGTGAGCAGAAGCTGGAAAAAAACACTTTCTTTTTTGTCTTTTTTTGTCTTAAGTCTTAAGTCTTAGAAGTGTACAGAGGTTGCAAGTGAATTTCCCAAAATAAAGAGATACTTTGGACCATCAGAAATTTAAATGGAAAAGGATTATAATACAAAAGCTTAGCAATTACACACATATTTGTGTGTAACTGTACGAAATATGATGTCTAATTTGCATTACATTACAAACTCAATAAGGTTTTGTCTAGTTTCACTGACACAGTGAAGGTCAAAAAAAGGTGGTAATAAAGAGTGAATGCAGAAAATTTGGCATTTTTAATATACCTAGAAATTCATGGGATGTGATTGTTTCTTGCCCTGGCACCAGTGGCTATTGTAACTTTTCACACAATACCTTATGAACAAGCACCAGTTCACATTTAAATGCAGGAACATCACAACAATATGTTCATTTTACCTGAGTCACCGGAGTGATGTTACTATGGATGACCTCTTCCTTTTAATGAATATGCACTGACTACAGCTTGAAAACATATTTATTGCAGCTGTAAGGTATTGGGTGAGGCTATGTGTGTGTGTATGTGTGTGTTTGTTTTAGAAAGTGACAGAATATTACATCTCTACCAACTATAAAATAATTCAGGCTGGCAAAAACTCACAGGACCAAAACCAGGGATAGGCAGAGGCTTCTCAAACTGCTTGAACACAATCTGTGCATACATCCTTAGTATTTGTTAGTAATGACAGTTAAAAAAAATATCTGCCTGTAGTGTATGCATTGAACTACTTCTTGCACTGTTCAACATCATCTGTGAAATAAATACATTCAATCTAGGCAGACAGGATAAATAAACATTAATATAGACAAAAGTGTTATTGGTAAGGTGCTAAGAATTACTTTACTAAAAACATCTAAGTACACTCAGAACACCAAAACCAATGAGACCTTAAACTAAAGAGCCTATATTCCTACAGGCATACTCTCTTCCTCATGGCAGAGTCCACACTTATGTATTTGTAACTCAAAATAACATTCTTTAAAATCTCACATAAAAATATTTTCCTTTCTAGGAAATGCATAATTTTCCCTGCCTTAACCGGGAATTTCTGGGGTTTTAAAATTTATCTTTTTTATTTTTTTCCTTGTGAAAACATTGAAGTGTGATAGTTGAACACCAGTATACTTCAAAAATTCCCTAATGGATTTTTGTCTTGAATTGTCCTGTTATGCCTGATAAAGATATCACACAAATCAATAAATGCACCTGAGAAATAGGTTTATTTAATATAATAAAAGGATAGCTATGGAAAACAAAGTAGAGTGGAAAAGGGAGATCTAATAATGATGAAGGAGTTCAGTACCTTGTATGATGGGCCTATAGTTTGTGTACAAACTTAATGAACACCTCAAAACAGAGCTTCAGTTTAGCCCCAAAATCTCTGGAATATCAATATGTAGCTTTTACGATCCAAGAGATTCTTTTGTTTGAGTTTTTTTCCAACATCTGACTAATCCAAACTTTTCTTTTCTCCTGTTGGGATTTCAAAGTAGTCATTAGGAGAAAATTGCAGTAGCTCTACATTGTAAGGGAATCATCTTGTCACTCCAGACTCTTTATAATATCTTCTACTAAACTCATTTGTTTGGGCAATAAACTGAGGAAGGAGGATATTTGACCACATCAATAGAAATTGGATTAAATTGAACTATCTCTGCTATCCCTGGACTGTCCTTAGGTGAATTTCAATAAATAATGGTGCAGCAATTATATTCTGTTATTTTACCAAAAGTTTCCATTTCTCTGAAATAGTCTTTTGCTCAGTATTGTAACTTGTGGCTCTCTAAGCAAACCAGGAAGAATCAGTGTGACTAGCCACCCTTTCTTCATTATTGAATGAATTATTCCCATGTCACACTCTATATCAGCTACTGTACCTCTTGTGGCAAATTTTTTCTTTTATGCTATAATGGTAATAATTTTATTCAACTGTAAAAAATTTGACCGTAACTGTAAAAATATTATTTGGCACAGTACGTATAAAAAAGCTTGAAAGCAGATGATTTGCAGTAATTGATGTGCTTCTTCTGCTCCTACTTAGGGAGGCTCTAGCTGATGGAAGACTACTGAGTATCTTTGAACTAAAGGCAGTAACAGGACTGCCACTGCGACCTGGTCCATGTCATCACTTCAGTCATTTCCCATAAATCTTTAAGTGATACAAGCAGCGGAAACACACTTCCCATTACGGATCAGAGAATGAACCCATTATTCACAAGTCAGAATCAGTGTTAGCAGATGAAATGACACCGCTGTAAAAACATCACACAGGAAAAACTATTTTGAACATTCTTAACATGACATAGTCTGACTTAAGCAAAGAAGCTTTGAAGTAATCAAGAAAGATGGGAGAAGAAAGGTAGTGAAGGGTCCTGTGATGCCTTTGTGTTCCTTTCCCCTGAATCAATGATAATTTTATGTGCTGATTTTGAAAGACGGTATGCCACGAATCTTCATCCCCATATCGTGGCATTTCAGAGCACACAATAAGGAAGAAGTGATGCAGTGCACCCTCCTTTGGATCCCTTCTCTTTCTTCTAATAAGTGAGCCATGAACTAGTACTGGAATTGTGTGCTGAGATTTTATTTCTTGGGTTTGGGGTTTTTTTTCCTTTTCCTTTTCCTTTTCCTTTTCCTTTTCCTTTTCCTTTTCCTTTTCCTTTTCCTTTTCCTTTTCCTTTTCCTTTT
>VZUI01035190.1:0-13926 GCA_013401135.1 Cettia cetti | reverse complement strand
GGGCTTTGTGGGCTCCTGTTTCTGTCGGGCTTTGTGGGCTCCTGTTTCTGTCGGGCTTTGTGGGCTCCTGTTTCTGTTGGGCTTTGTGGGCTCCTGTTTCTGTTGGGCTTTCTGGGCTCCTGTTTCTGTCGGGCTTTGTGGGCTCACCCTCTGGGTCTCCCCGAGCAGGGGTCCCACACAGCAGGGCAGGGCAGGCAGAGGCTGAAGGGGAACAGGGGATGCTGAACCAGTTCTGGGGCTGGGTTGAAATCACTGGAAGGGAACTGTGCTCAGGGGGCTCCCAGCAGGAGCTGTGAGCTCGGGGTGCCTCCCAGGGCTGCTGCTGGGCACTCCCTGGGGCACAGTCCCCAAGTCCTTGAAAGGATTCCCCGTGTGCCCAGCAAGGGGAGGGCAGATCCACACGTGCACCCTTCCTGGGAGTTACCCAAAGGGAAGGGGCGCCGTGCTCTCAGCCTGTCTGAGAGCAGAATCATGGAATCATTGACCAGAATCCCAGACTGGGTTGGGTTGGGAGGGACCTCAGAGACCCCCCAGTGCCACCCCAGCCATGGCAGGGACACCTCCCACTGCCCCAGGCTGCTCCAGCCCCAGTGTCCAGCCTGGCCTGGGGCACTGCCAGGGATCCAGGGGCAGCCACAGCTGCTCTGGGCACCCTGTGCCAGGGGCTCCCCCCTCCCAGGGGCAATCCCTTCCCAATGTCCCATCCCTGCCCTGCCATCTCTGAGTTTAAAGCCACTGTCCCTTGCCCTGTCACTCTCTGCCTGTATAAAAGCCCCTCTCCCTCCTTTTTCTGAGCCCCCTTAGGGTGCTGGAGGGCCGCAGCAGGGAGAGTGAGAGGCTTATCCCTCAAAACTGAGCACATGCAGCCACCTGGAGGAGGCAGGAGGGAAGATGAGGTTTACCCAAGAGGGAAAATTCCAGCGCCCATGGGGTGACCCCAGGCTGGGCCCAGCCACGGTGCCCAGCCCCCATCAGGGGCGCAGAGCTCTCCCAGCACCGAGGGCCCTGCTCAGGGCTTGATCCCACCAGGGCATTGTGGGAGGGATATTTAGGGGAAAAGCATTTTTCCCTGCAGGTCAGCCTCACCGGAGCTGGGCAGCGTCCCGGCACAGCTCCACGTTGGGCCTGCGCGTGCGCTCGTCCAGCCGCGTCTGCGCCACCTTCAGCTGCACCTCCTTGTCCCTGATGGTCTTCTGGATCACCTGGATCTTCGTCTCGATCTGGAAGATTTCCTGCCGTGTCTGGGGTGAAACAAACAGGTGTCAATGAAAAAATACCTGCTCATCATTCCCTTTTCTCCTGCTGGTGCAGAAAAAAACCTGAGTTAATAAACAGCCCCTGGGCTCAGGCCCCTGTGGCTCTGCCACATCAAGGCACAGTTCCAGCAGAGTTTTCAGGGAAAATCTCTTTGCTCTTGCTGCTACATCAGAGCAGAGGAGGTTTAGGAGCAGTGATGGATATATTGAATTATCAGCTTCCCAAAATTGCTGCTTGCAGGAAAGGATCATCCCTCAGCTAATACAGGGCAAGGTTTTAATGGCTCCTCATTTAAGGATGTGGATCAGCCCCTCGTGCTGCAAACTTTGCCAGCCTGGGAGCTTCCCATGGGTCCCACTGGCCCGAGCCAGCTCCCACCGCTGATCTCCCCACCGTGCCCGGCCCAGCAGGGCGGGGAGCCCACGGGGGAGCGGCCATCCCTTGGCAGGATGTGTGACCTGATCACTCTCCACAGCTCCCGGAGAGGTGCCTGTGCTCAGGTGGGGTTGGTCCCTCTCTCCAGGCAGCTCTGACAGAAGGAGAGGACACAGCCTCAAGCTGTGCCAAGGGAAATGTAGGTTGGATATTAGGAAAATGTTTTTCATGGAAAGAGTGATAAATTGCTGGAATGGTCTGCCCAGGGAGGTGCTGGAGTCCCCATCCCTGGATGTGTTTAAGGAAAGCCTGGATGTGGCACTGGGTGCCAGGGTTTAGTTGAAGTGTTGGGGCTGGGTTGGACTCGATGATCTTGGGCACTGCCAGGGATCCAGGGGCAGCCACAGCTGCTCTGGGCACCCTGTGCCAGGGCCTGCCCCCCAGCACAGGTCTCTTCCAACTTGGTCATTCTGTGAATTCTGTGATTCTGTGAATTTTGTGATTCTGTGATTCTGTGAATCCTGTGTGATTCTGTGAATTGTGACTCCGTGATTCTGTGACTCTGTGATTCTGTGACTCTGTGAATTCTATAATTCTGTGACTCCGTGATTCTGTGACTCTGTGATTCTGTGACTCTGTGAATTCTATAATTCTGTGACTCTGTGATTCTGTGAATTCTGTGACTCTGTGACTCTGTGACTCTGTGAATTCGGTGACCCCGTGAGGGCGGCAGCGAGGGCGGGGCCGGTACCTTGGCCAGGTGTGTCTGGATCTTGCTCTTGGCGTTGGCGATCTCGGTGATGCGGCTGGTGAAGGCGTCGTTGACCTTGCTGAACTGGCGCCACATCTCGTCGGCCGTGCCCATGAGCAGGCTCTCGGTGCTGGCGCGCAGCTTGGCCGAGGCTGCGCGGGCGCTCTGCGAGCGGAAGATGTTGTTGTCCGTGAATCGCGCCCACGTCTCCGGCACCGAGACCCTGCGGGGACAGCACAGAGCGCGGCCCTTGGCAAGGTGCTGCTGGGGCTGCAGGCGGCCGCGGGGGAAAGCCGCGCTCTCGGTCCGGTGACACGGACTGGCACGTCCGGGCCCCCTTTGTCCCGTGCTGCTCGTCAAATGGAACTTGTGAAGGCTCGGACGAACAAAGGGCTCTCCCATGAAAAGCAGAGATTCCAGTCGGATCTCCTATTTACGCCTTGGAGGCATTAAGTGCCAAGGAATTCCCGGCCTCACAAGGACACAGGGATGACAATTCAGTCAATTCCTTTTGCTCACAGCCCGTCTCGGTCTCCCACTACACCCAGCGAGCTTTAGATCCCACTCCGTTCCCTGTCTGTGCATTTGGGATGAAGTTCCTGCCTGTGCAGTAGTCCAGAACAAGGTCAACAAAAGACCTAAATACCACATAAGCTCCATTTAAAACCTGCTGATTCTCGGCACATTTTACTCCCCTCTGAATTTCAGCCTCAATTCTTTGCAATCCATTTGCCTGTCTAAATATGTCTGAGCTCTACTGTGAATAATTATTCAAACCACTAGAAAAGTTGTCTCAATCTGTGCCCCTCCATAGACTTCATGGGTTTGTGTGAGCAGATTTATTCTCTCAGCCCTTTGCCACTTGGGCATGTCTCTGTGACTCTGGATTAGGTCACTGTTCATTTACTGCAGGGCCAGAGCTGAATTCCTGGACCCCAAAGCAGCTGACCCCTGTCCCTGGGCTCTCATTTCTTGATTTTCTGTGTCATTTCAGCTCCCTGCCAGGCCCTCTCCACACAGGGGTGAGCCCCCGACTTCCCATCAGCGAAGAGCACTCAGGCAAGCACTGAGACATCTCTGAAAACTTGCATGAACCTAATGAGCTGTGCAGAGGTGCTGGGCTGGATTCGTTTGCAGGCTGAGCTCTGAGCCCTGCTCTAATGTTTAATTGGGCAGAGCTCGCTTTCACCCTTCGGTAGCAGCTGAGAGCAGAGGGTTCTTCTCCCCCTGGCGAGCCCAGAGGGAAGCAAACGGCCCCGGGGAGGGGGGGGGGGTCTCCAGGAGGGATGGCTGTGCTTCAGAGGGGGCTGGGACACGGCAGCTGGGCAGGCTCTGCGCCCGCCAGGGCCCCGTGCTCACGTGGCATCGATCCTCTCCACGCCCTTGAAGAAGTGGAGGCCTCTGGAGGTGTTCTTCAGCTGGTAGCACTTGCTGTCGATGTGGTGGCCCAGCTGCTTGTCAGCCAGGTCCTTCTCCAGCTCCTGCCGGGCCTCCTTGTTGCACCTGGCACGCACCAACAGCAGCCTCAGGCGGGATGGAGGGGTGGGATGGCGTCTGCCCACCCCGCTGCCCCCAGCCCCCTGTGCCCCCCGAGCTTCCCTGCCTGCCTCCCGCAGGGTCCCGCCCCACAGGGAGGGCTCTGCCGCGGGCACGGCCCCGCTGCAAACGCGCAGCAGCCCCGCAGCCCTCCTTACATGAGCTGGGCATTCACCGTGTCCAGGCACTGCTGTAACCTCTCCCGGCAGGACCTGATGATCTTGATTTCCTGGGCAAAGGCGGGAGGAGCCGTCAGCCGTGCTCAGACAGCGCGGGCGCTCCTCCCCGGGGCTCTCCGCACGGCAGGAGCCTCCCCTGCCCCACAGCAGCACGGGCGGCAGGAGGGGACCCCAGCGCGGAGCAGCCGCCTGTGCAGCTCAGCCACGGCCAGGGACGGGAGGGGACGGGAGGGGGCTGTGGTCACTGCCAGGGCCCAGGAGTGGACAGGAGGGAGCTGTGGCCACGGCCTCTGAAATCACTTTCAGGGTGGCTTCCCCAGCTCTTTCATGGCCGGGGCTGCTGCCCATTACAAGGAGGCAAGGCTGGATCCTGCCCTGAAGGGGCACAGTGGCACCCTGGGCCAGCAGTGCCACACATGCCTGTCCCCAGCCCCAGGGCATGTTCCTCTCCACAGGACACCCCATCCTCACAGGGCAAGAGGACTGTGGTGTGAACCCCCAGCCAGCCCCAGGCAGGTTCAGCTCCCCGGGGGGAAGGCTCGTGCTGCCCTCAGCTCCCTTGACTGCAGCACAAGCTGTGGCACCCGTGGAGGTTTGCAGAGACAGAGATCACTGCTCCAAACCCAGGGATTTTCAATCCCTCTGTCTGCAGGAGCCGGCTGAAAGCACAGCCTAAATGCATCCCAAACATTAAAAACCCAAATGGCATTATGGAGATACCAGCTCTGATAATATTCCTAAACCCTCATGACTTTTAAACTAATCTTTTAATTTTTCAGGGCCTGACTCATAATAAAAAATCCTCTAAGGGAGCAGTGGCTTCTCAGGCCCAGGGGCTGCAATTTCCTTCCCAGTTTGGTGAGGCTTTTGCAGTGATTACATTTCGCTGTACCCTGCATTAGGATCCCATTTGCTGTGCCATGTTTGCTTTTAACTCATGATTTAAAGCAGCCTAGATAAAGGCAGGCAGGAGTGCAGGTTTTTATGATTTCTATCAAATCCATTGCCTGAGCACACCGTGACAGTCCTGCTGCAGCCACTCTGCCCTGAGCAAAGCAGAGCTGGGGGAAGTGTAATTAATATCTTTTATTAGCCCCACTAATCTAGCCAGGGAAAGCAGACACAAAGCCACCAGGCACACGCTGCCCTCTCTCTGTGTGTGTAATACACAGAATGTGCCACAGATGTGGAGACAGAGCCATAAATAACAGAGAGCCGTGTGGGCAGGACTCTGAAAGGCAGCAGCACCTCACAGGCTCCCCAGAGAGGGTCAGAGGACCCCGATGTGCCACAAACCGGCTCGGGTCCAGCTCCTGCTCCCGGGACACGCTGCTGGCTGGAACAGCAGCCCCTCCCAGCAGCTTTGGGGGCTGGAGAATTCAGCACTCAGCAGCACTGAGCAGGGAACGGGGCAGCCAGACTTGCTCAGGGGAGTTCAGGTAAAAACAACGCTGCCGCAGGAGGTGTGCTGCCACGCTCACCTGTATGAGCTGCTTCTCCACGTCGTCACTGACCAGGTCGATGCCCATCCTCTTCTCCCGATTGAGCAAACACTTGTGAGCGACCTGTGGGGACGCGTGGTGACATCAGCGCTGCCTGCAGGGACAGCGCTCCCTGCAGGGACAGTGCCCGTGCCAGGGAACGCAGGAGGGTGCGGGATGGCAGCCGGGAAAAAGCTGCGTGAGCTGAGAACAGCAGCCGAGTGCAACATCGGCGTGGAACCCAAGGGTGCAACATCGGCATGGAACCCAAGGGAGGGAGCCCACGTGGCCCTGGGCCCCCAGAGCTGAGTGCTGGGACCCGTGTCAGGCTCAGGCTCGGTGCTGACCTCTCCAGAGCCCCAGGGTTAGACAGGGGCCTTTGTGTCCCAGGCCAGGATTTTGGATACAGAAACACTTGGTTAAACAAACACTGCAGTGATGTGCTCAGCATGCGCTGGAGGGGGATGCAGCAGATGCAGGGGATTTGTTTATCCCTGACTCAACTAATGGGCTCTCCGTGAAAACTTTCCAACCTTACAGAGCCGGGATGAACTTTATGAGAGGCTGGAGTGGCTGCAGAGGCCTGGGCTGGGGGCTGCGGGGTCCCTACCTGGAAGGGGCCCTCGGTGTCGGCCAGGGCTCTCTCCAGCCGTTTCTGCATGTCGGCCAGGGAGTTGGTCTCCCTGATCATGGCATCCAGCTCGACGCAGAGCTCGGACTTCCAGTACTCTATGTCATTGACGCGCTCTCCCAGGTCCTGGGTGCTCTCCCCCTGGCTCCTCTTGGCCTGCTGGTACACGTCCTTGATGGCGCGGCTGAGGTCGGCGCGCAGGCGCTCCGCCTTGTGCCGCGTGGTCTCCGACTCCTTGTAGTTGCTCAGCTGGGAGCGGTGCCAGTCGTCCAGCGTGTGCCGGCCGAAGGCGCCCCCGGGCCTCTCGGAGATGAAAGGAACCATCTTGGTGGGGGGAAGCCCCGGGAAGCTTTCGGTGAGGGGGGACAGGGTGGGGTTGAGGGCAGCTGCTTTGTAGTAGGAGTTGGGCATCCACGGCGTGCTGAAGCTCTCGGGGTGATAGGGCGTGCGGTCCTTGCAGCTGGCAGCCATGCTGCTGGTGGCCGGCAGCACCTTGGGAGGCGGTGGCCGTGGCTGGTTGAACTTGGCTTTCAAGGGATAGCCGTAGAGCTCCATCCTGGAATGCTGCTGGTGCGGGTCCTGCACAAAGGGCAGAGGAAACCTCGCTCAGAAAGTTCCTGTCCTTGTGGAGCCTCAGCCTGTGGAGGGAGCAGCCCTGCCCAGGGCACCCCCACAGCCCCTGAACCCCCTGAATGTGAATCCCCCCTGGCAGCATCACAAGGCTTTGGGTAGGGAGGGATTTGATACCAACTGTGCCTTGGAATCTTGTGTCAGGTCTTGAAATGAGGAGGGAAATGAATCAGGAGTGCTCAGGAGGAGGACAGATCTTATATCTTTGCTTTCCTTGTTCCTTAAGCCCTTATTTCCTATTACTCCTTCATTTCCCCAGTCAATCTAACACCCACCCTGTGAGGGTGGGCAGCCCTGGCACAGGTCCCTGCCCCTGGATCCCTGGCAGTGCCAAGGCAGGCTGGAAATGGGGCAGGGAGCAGCCTGGGATAGTGGGAGGGCCCTTCCAACCCAGGCCAGGGAATCTCATCCCAGGATTCGGCCTGGCCAAAGGCTTTGGGATGGGCAGTGAGAAACTCAGACACTCCAGCTCAGCAGAGGAGCTTTCCCAGGTGTGACTGGCTCAGAGTCCCTTCGGCAGAACAGGGGATGAGATGTCTGAAAGATGTCTGGAGATGTCTGTGCCCAGCCCCACCAAACCCCTGTGGGTGCTGTTCCCATGAAGCAGTGACTGCAGCCCCTGCTGGGGCCAGGCCATGCCAGTCCCTGTCCCCACGGCACCCATTTACCTGGGGAGCAGCATTTGGAGAGTGGGGGGGTCCCTTACCCCTGGCTCCCACCCTGCAAATCACCCTTTAGACATGGACAGACAAGTGTTTTAGAGAGAAAAACCTCTGGGAATGGCCTGGATTACTTTTCCACACCTCTCCAGCAGAAACAAACACCCTTGCATCCCCCTTGGGACGGGGCACGGCAGGGTGGGGGTTCCAGCAGCCCCGGGCACAGTGTGGGGCCAGGACAGTACCGGCTGTGCTGCTGCTCCCTCCTGCGGAGGCACAGCTCCCCCGGGCTGAGAGCGGGGCGGGCTCAGGGCTGGGGGCACCCAGGGGTGCTGCTGCTCATCCCTGGGTGCTGTGGTGGTGCTGGCACTGCCCGGCTCTGCAGGGCCCCGTTGCTATGGCCGGGGGTTCCGTGGCCAGGGCCCGCCTTCCGGGGGGCTCTGTGACACTGGCCGGGCTCTGTGACCCGTCCTGGCCATTGACCCGCCCTGGCACGGCCACAGCAATGGCTCTGGGCAACCCAGGCTGGTAAACACCTCCCAGGGCATCCCCCGGCCCTCCTGCCCTGCTGGGCAGCTTTGTGCAGCCCCTGGGCACAGGGGCCGGTGCTGAGCGGCTGCACAGTGCCCATGGCCACCTGGCTGGGGTGCAGGGTGCCCTGCAAGGAGCAGGAGCCCTGTGGCTCCCTTCCAGCCTCGGGTATTTTATGGTCCTTTGAGTGGAAAACCCAGTGCCAGCCTGGGCCACCCAGTGCCCCCCAGGGCCACCCTGGGCCACCCTGGGCCCCCCTGGGCAACCAGGCCAGGCTGGCTGGCTCTGAGCACCCTGGTCTGGTGGGAGGTGTCCCTGTCCGTGGCAGGGCTTGGAGAGATGAGCTTGAAGGTCCTCTCCAACCCAAGCATTCCAGTCAGGAGCTCAGTGCAGGCTCCCTGTATCCCAGTGCCACCCCTGGGTGACTCGATCCCATCCCTGGGCAACTCAGTACAGCCCTTGTGCATCCCAGAGCCACTCCTGGGAAACCAGAGCCTCGCTGGGTGGGTGGGTGCCCCAGCAGAGGGGTGGGATGTCCCCAGTGCCCCTCCCAGCACCAGGGTGACACACCCCAGCCACCCAGTGACACTGGGAATGTTTCTGGGAATGCTTTCTGGGAATTGTCTGGCTTTAGCCTGGGAGCAGGCAGACAGGAGGAGCTGGGGGGGATGCTGGGGGTGGGCCCAGGCACCCCAGCTGCCCCAAGGGGGGCTCTGCCCAGCTCCTGGGAACACCATCCAGCTCTGCTGTGGCAGCTCCCACCTCCCACCTTATCCAGAGCGATTTTTCATTTTCTTCATTTCCCAGCTGTGCCCAGTGGTGGTGTTTGTTTCTGCCCTCTCAGCCAGGCTGGTGTTTCTGCCCTCTCTCTCAGCCAGTCTGGTGTTTCTGCCCTCAATCCCAGCCTGGTGTTTCTGCCCTCTCAGAGCCGCCCCAGTTTCTCTCCATTCTCCCAGCCCCTGCAGCTGCAGTCTGGGGCAGCACCGAGGGGTTCCAGGCCCTGGTGACCCCCGGGGGCTCCCCGGGGCAGCTCTGCCTCCTGCCAAAGAGCGACAGAAAACGGAGCCCCGAGCGCTGCGTGCGCACAAGTGCAGCACATCTCCATTGCACTCCGAACACCCCTCCTGCTTCAGCCGGGGGAGGAGCCGGCTCCGCCAACCCGAAACGGAACATTCAGCGCATCAGCTGGCTCTCCTGGAGCCAAAGCAGATCATCAGAGGCAGCTCCGGCCCGCCAGGCTCTGTCCCCGGCACGATACCCGCCCGACTCTGCTCCGTGCGCTCCCCGCTCCAGCCGGGCTCTCACGCCCTGCCCGGGGCTAATTCTGTCCGGATGAATCACTGCCCGCCCAGGGACGCCGCTAATTGTGGGAGGCAACCCCAGGGCTTTGGAGGGATTGGCTAAATTAGGCAGTAAAAGTCGATAATGTTGTAAATGGCCCAGGGGTGCTCTGGGCCTTCCTGGGCAGCCCCAGAGCACAGCGACAGCGGGGACATCACGGGGGCCAAGCTGTGCTCCCACCCGAGTCACAGAATGTCCCGAGCTGGAGGGACCCACAGGAACCATCCACCCCTGGCCCTGCCCAGAGCCCCCAGTCCCACCCTGGGCATCCCTGGGGCGCTGTGCAGAGGCTCCTGCAGCTCCGGGGCTGTGCCCGTTCCCTGGGGGGCCTGGGCAGTGCCAGCACCCCTGAGAGAACAACCTTTCCTGAAATCCAACCTAGACCTCCTCTCACACGTCCTGAAAGCTGCAAAGACGGGAAGAACTGGCACAGGGAACACAAATCCCACAAGTGACTCCCAAGTAGCTGCCGAGCGCACAGTCTGTGATCCCAAAATCCCAGAGCTCTGAGCACCCCAGCGAATTGAATGGGCTGTTTACACCACCACCACTTATTTGAGTAATTAAACCTGGTTCCTTAATCCTGACTGCAGCTCCAACAGCTGCAACATCACTAAAATTACAGACTGTCCCCACCCAGTTGTGCTGGGGCACATCCAGTTTGCACGGACACGTGAGGACACAGCCTGTGCTGAAGCCCCAACCAGTTCAGCCCAGAACAAAAGCACAAAAGCAGGCTGGGCCCGGGAAGCTGAGGGAAGCTGAGGTGCCAGAGCTCAGCACGGCAGCCCAGGCCGGCCAGACTGGAATTTCAAGGGATACATTTAGATACCTGAGTACAAAATCTGCTGCCAAGAGCTGTCAATCTTTGTGTCACAGCTCTGCATTCTGCTGTCTATTAATACTGCATGACAGAGGCTCAGAAGCTGCCCTGCTGAAAATACCCAGCTCCAGATCCTCCCCAGAGCCCCTGGGAGCCTGCACGTACCCAGGGCAGCAGCCACAGCTTCACTCCCGCTGGGATCTGCCTCTGTCCCATAAACGCTGCACCTGCCTGGGAGGGACCAGCTGCTCATTCACGGGACCCCAGAGTGCCAGGGTGGGCTGGGCTGGAGCGGCCTGGGGCAGTGGAAGGTGTCCCTGCCACGGCAGGGGCTGGCAGGAGGTGGGCTTTAGGTTTCCTCACAACCCAAACCATTCCACGGCTCTCTGAGATGATTTTCACCTCTGAACATGAGGCTCTTAGAGAGAAAACGATGAAGAGATCAGAAGTAAACCAGAAGTAGACCAAGAGCAGGCTGGCAGCTGAATTATTCAGTCTAACGAGAGCAGCGTTTGACTGAGCTTTCCAAACAATAAATGTGGCGTGAATAAATCATCACAAATCCCTCCCTGAGCTCTTGTGATGAGTCACAAGCACCAAACCACAGAGGCTCGGGGCAGGCTCTGCTCATCCCGAGGTTAAGCCTGGGATCACTCCTGTCATTACAGCTCTGGTGACCTCAGAGAACGTCATCGTTTATGCTGCTGCTCTCAGCAGTGCCCAGGAACCATCAGAAATACAGAACTGAGTGCAGGGAGAGCTCCCTGCAGCCTCTCTGGGCTGGGGCAGCTCTGGGCTTTGCTCCCTGCCCTGGGGGCACGGGGAGGGTGCTCAGCCAGGGGCTCTCACAGCACAGAACCCCCGGCTCCCTGCACCCCCTGGGCCACATGAAAGGTGCAGAGAGGTGAACAGGAGCGCAGGGCAGGGGGTGCAGAGCACCCAGCACAGCTCTGCCCCCGGGTCTGACAGCAGCCCCGGGCAGTTTGCACCTTCCAGCCAAGCTGGGGTCACACAGGAAAGGCCTCGTGGAACCATCCCCAGTTTGTTCCTTTGTGTCCCACCTTGCTGCAGCCCCCACCCACCCTGGGGCTGGCTGCTTCCCAAGAAGGGCAGGCAAAACCTGCTCCAGTAACTGATGGAGGGAGAAAAAGGGAAACGAGCCCAGTCTCTCTACATTTACCCTGAAATATCCCACCTGTGAAAGCGCTCAGCCATGTGCTGTTTGTGAACATCAGCCCCATTATTTCAGGGCAGTTTAAGCACAAAATTCAAAAGTGAGCCCCAGCATCCGAGGTCTCTGAGTAGAAGTGGCTGGCTCTGGTGATTGATGCTGCACACATGCTTTAGTGCTCAGCTGCACTGAGCTTTTGGTGGCCTCTCCTTGCCTTACACACTCATTTCAGAGCCAGATGTGAAAGCAATTAACACACTAAGAGGAGTCTCTCGAAGTCTGTGGGGCTTTTTATAGGTTACTGTTTATTTCTGCACCTCCTTTCTTGAGGTGAATTTTGGCAGACAGCTCCAGGGCTGGTTTATGTCATGACTGGCCGTTGTTTAAAGTTTTTTATTGCTTTGGCAAAGGGCTTGCATTGGAAATGGGAGGCAGAGTTGCTGTATTTTCTTTCTCTGTCATCGCGCTCAGGCTGTGACTCCACAGACAGCAAAAGGATCAAAACGTCTGCAGAGCTGATAGGAACAACCTCAGCTCCTGCCCCTCAGGAAATGCTGAGGGCTGAACACGATCCTGGTGTGGAAGGGCCCAGAAAGCTCCTCTGGAAAAAAAACAAGCCAGCATTCATGGAAATTGCTTTAAAAAATATATAAAAAAATTACAGAATGGTTTGAGTTGGAAGGGATCTTAAAGATCCTCTAGCCCCCACCCCCAAAATCCCTCTCCTGACTTTTCACTCCCCTCGAGCACTGCCAAGGTGCTCCCTCCGTGGTCACCCCAGGCAGGTCCTTGGGGAGGGGACGTGCCCTGCGCCGTCCCCTGGCACCTGCTGGCACGTTCCACGTCCTTTGGGCGCCACTCAGGACGTGGCCAGAGAGGAGCCTCTCTGCAAAAGTGCCCCTGACTCCTGGCCTGTAGGGTCACTGTTATAGAAACTGCAATAATCCCATAATAATCCCATAATAATCCCATAATAATCCCATAATAATCCCAAAATAATCCCATAATAATCCCATAATAATCCCATAATAATCCCAAAATAATCCCATAATAATCCCATAATAATCCTAGCAACCCCGGCCACCCCCGAGACTGCTGCAGCTCCTGAAGGGAATGGTGCATGCAGCCCCTCCCACTGCTGGATCCCATGGGACGGGGCTGGATCCCATGGGACGGGGCTGGATCCCATGGGACGGGGCTGGATCCCCCATGGGACTGAGCTGGATCCCATGGGACAGGGCTGGATCCCCCATGGGACGGGGCTGGATCCCATGGGACGGGGCTGGATCCCATGGGACGGGGCTGGCCGTGGTTCCCAGCCCTGGGGCAGTGCTGCTCCCTCCCTCCCTCCCTCCCCGGTTTCCGAGCGGCAGCGCCGCCGGGCAGAGGAGCACGGAGGATGTTTATCCTCCAAAACAAAGGGAAACAATCCCCATGTCTAGCTGAAAAATAATTAAGACAGCTGCGATCAGATCAGATCAGACCCTGCAAAGGGCGGGGGATCGCTTGTCAGGGTTTTTGCTAGAAAGGGCAGCTCAGGTTTCCCAGTAAAGGCCCTTTCCCAGCCCTGCCGGTGCTGCCCTGTGCATCTGTCCCTCCCTGGGACGCTGCAGCAGGAGGAGAGGCTCCTCTCTGCCCTGCCCTGCCGCAGACCTTCAGAGGGATCGTTAACATTTCATTACATAAATATTTTGCTGATACTTTCTCTCATATTACAGGACATTTTTATCCCCGGAGCCCCGAGTGCGCTCAGCCAGACGGAGCAGTGCTGCCTGCCCATGGAAATGGAAAGCAGGGATCAAGCCACGGGCCTCTCCCCTGCAAGGGACAAATATTTTCAAGGAGTTTAAGCAAATGATGTTTTCTGATTGTATCCTGAGCTCCCTGCAGGAAGAGGTTAACTCTGGCATGTTTGGAGAGATAGATGTCTCAGACTAACAGGAAGGGATGAAAATCACCTGAAGGCTCTCCTTCATGAAGGATTGCTCCAGTTTCGAGGTTCAAGCTGGGATTTTCACCTGCATCCCCAAAAGCCTCTCAGTTTTCCTCTAAATCCCATGGTTCCTTCCTGAGTTTTGCCCTACAGAATCCCAATCCAGGGCGCAGCCCCTTTGCAGCTGGCCTGTGACACGCGGTGGGGTGAGCAGCACCGGCCTGGGCCGGGCTGGGGAGAGGGATGTCCTGCACCCAGGAATCGACCACACAAAGGAGCCTGGGGTGGGCAGGGGGCCCTGGAACGTGATCCACCTTCAGCCAGCAGCTGGGCAGAGCGAAACAACCCAGCCTGGCTGCACCCAAAGAGAACAGACAAAACCAGATAAAGACGCTGAAGCAGATAATGACCAGAAGACATTTGCAATATATCACAAAAGCAGGAAAAGCACACCAGGAAAGCTGCATTTTCCCACACTTTTTGGAGAAATTATTTCATGATCTGCTTGTCCTGATCCTCTGCAATCACCAACAATTCCGGAATCCCAGACAGGTTTGGTTTGGTTTGGTTTGGTTTGGTTTGGTTTGGTTTGGTTTGGTTTGGTTTGGTTTGGTTTGGTTTGGTTTGG
>VZUI01035189.1:0-47500 GCA_013401135.1 Cettia cetti | reverse complement strand
AAGCCAGTGCACACGAGAGATGCTCCAGCCATTATTTACACTGCATGTTCAGTTTTCCTCTAGGCTGAAGACGGGGTCAGCAGAGTTGGGGGGTGCACTGGCAGCTCTCCTTTCCTCCTCCCTGCCCGAGGGGCTGCTGTTAGTGACAAAGAGCACCCCATCCCCCCAGCTGTGCCCCCTCAGGGGGCTGTGCTTGCTGGGAGAGTGGCAGAGCCTTGTCTGTGCTCGTTGAAATGCTCGTGGCATCCTGCAGCTCAGCCTGCCTCCAGCCCCTGCTCCAGTCCCAGGGCGAGGGATGGAGTGAGAGAGGGAACAGCATCAGGGAGGGCCAGGCAGGGCTGCTGTGGTTTTGGGCTGTGATTTGGGATGTTCAGCTGCTCTGCTTTTAAAATTGAGCCTGTGCTGGAAGCTGGAGGAGAGCATGGAGGCAGCAGGCTGCCAACAGAATCCTGTTACTGTGCCACAGCCTCAGGTCTCAGCTACGGGCAGAAAAGCCATTTTTGGCAAATTACTGGTGGTAGGAGCTGCGTGTTCCAGGAAGGTGAGGCAGTGTGTGCTCAGACACAGGCAGGTGTCCATCCCAGAGGCTTGTCCCTCCATGGCACAAGGTGGTGGTCAGTGCCTTTCTGACCCTCTCCCATTGTGGCCAGCTCCTGTGGGGGTGGGACATGGGGCAAACTGCCAAGCTGGGTGACCAAACCTTCTCCTCCTCTTCCTCAGGAGGGAGCTGGCCATCCTGTCTTCCCCTTCCTCCAGCAAGGTCAGCTCATCCCTTTGGGAGAAGGTCCTGCTGGAAACTTGGAGTGTCCATCTCAGAGTACCACTCCAGGGGTGCAGTGGAGCCAGGGGCAGTGACCCAGCCCAGCTCCAGGATGGGCCTCAGCCTCACGGGTGCTGGAGGCAGGTAAGTGGCACCCAGTCCCACACACCCTGCCAAAGCCTGGCCGTGCTGCCAGCCTGGAGCTGGCTGTGGGATCTGGCACACCTCGCTCCTGCCCCGCGCCTGCCTTGTCAGGTCTGATCAGGAGGAGGATCAGTCGGCCCTGTTCCTGCTCCCCAGATTTAATTAACAGGCCTTTCATCTCTACCCTGAAGGAATCTGCTATCTTCTGTCTTCTTAATTAACGTTCATTAAGCAAATCAGAAGAACATTTTCTCCTCTCCTCCTCCACGGTTTTTAACCCTTGCGGGGTTCCAGGTCTGTGTTGGGGCAGAGGAAGGCTCCTGGACAGGTTGGTGTCACCACAACCTTGGTCACCACATCCCTGAAGTGCTTGAACCAAAGTCCTGGAGCAGTGGGTGAAGCTTCTCCAGGTACAGAGGGCTTCAGGTGAGGCTGGGCTTTGTCACCAGCGGACCACAGCAAGCGTTGGGCATCTCCTTGGGCAAGGGGCAAACTTGCAGGAGCCTGGTGAGGGGCCCATCCAGTCTGGGGCACAGCTGAAACTGTCTGGGAATGTGCAGTTCCCACTCCAGCTGCAGCCTCCCCCCTGCTGAGCACAGCAGTGTCACCAATCCCCATCCCCTGTGGGCCATCCCCCCAAGCCCAGTGGGCTGTGCTGGAGGAGGAGGTGAGATTGGGATACTCATCAGCTCTGCCCAAATCCCACTGCATCTTGAGCCCTGCTTGTGTGGCCTCACCACTCTCTAACATGGACCCCTCGGTACCAGGGGCAGGGAAATCCTCTCATGGATGTGTGCTGCATCCCAGGGAGGAGGAGGAGGCAAAATGATGACACAAAAGATTTGGTTAGAGCATGGTGTTAATAGCACCAGGGTCATGGGTTCAATCCTCATATGGGTCATTCACTCAAGAGTTGGACTCAATGATCCTTTTGGGTCCCTTCCAACTCAGAGTTTTTTATGATTCTATCTCCTGTGCTGAGCTTACAGCCTCAGTACCACGGGAACAGCAGAATACCTGGAAAACCTCATCTCTGCAGGATGCAGATCCCCTTAAAACTGCTAGTGGAAACGTGTGGGGCAATTACTGAGCTGAAAACCCTTCTCCTTCTCCCTGGAGGTTGACAGTGGGTTTGCCACTGGCCTCCCACTCCCAGCAGCTGCTGCACAGCTCCTCGATGCTGGGAAATTCACCCTTCCCAGAGGAGCTGGCTCTGGCTGTCAGAGCCTGGGTCAATATATGATAATGGGCCTTTGAAACGGCGCTGCTGCCCAGGACTCTGATTCACAGCTCCCCTCTGGTGCTTTCTCCCGCAGCGTGCACGGGGAGGGAGAATAAAATAAATAAGAGTAGAAGGGAAGGGGAGGAAGGGAGCTTAAATTATAAATGAGTACTAAGTTTCCAGAGCTCCTGTGGGCAGCTCAGTGGAGCAGTGTGGGGGTCAGAGGCAGGGTTCCCCTGTGCATCCCACTTGTGCAAATACAGCCCCGTGGGGTGGGGGTCAGGGTTTGCCCCGGGGGGTGGCACCGTGCCAGGCTGCCTCTCTCCCTGTTTGCTGTCACCCTCCTGCCCCCATGGGTCAAATCTGGAGGGTGCCATGGTCCCCAGAGGGATTCCCCTGGCACAGACTATAATTAGCATTAGCTGAGAGCTGATAACGAGGTCTGGTGATGATTTGGTTTTGCCACCCTATGGAGATGCCTCCACAGGAATTTGCCCTCACTCAGGTCCAGGGGAGTGGGCAGGGATGGGGCCCCCACTCGAGGGTGCTGGTGTGGAGGAGTTGGGGTGTCACAGACGCACAACCCAGGCAGGCTGCTGTTAGTGGGACAGAAGTCAATGCCCCATAAATCAGTGTGGGGAGAAGAAGGTGCTGAATCTGTTTCAAAGCCTTTCCCCAGTCCCCTCTTGATTTTGGGGCTGCAAGAAAAGTGGTGACCCCCACCAACAGAAGGAAAAATGTGAGCTATGTACCACCACAAGCTCATTCCCAGGGCTGAGAAATGGAGGAGCTCAGCTATATCCTCGCAGCTGAAGATGCAAATCCCCAATCCACAAAGCAATGGAGATGTTTTGGGGATGGAGCACTGGCTGGTCCAATCCCCACGGCCTGGGGACTAGGATGTCCTGCGGGGATCCCAAACTCCACAGCTCTGTCTCACACACAAATATTTCGACATTCCCAGCAGCTTCCACAAGATGGACCTCGGAGCGAGAGGAGGTGCCGGGTAGGGGGACCCGTCCCATCCCATCCCACCGCGTCCCATCCCATCCCATCCCGTCCCGCCTGCCATCCAGAGGAGGCTCAGAGTCCGGCAGGAGAGGCGCGGCATGGCACGGCCTCCCTGGCTCTGCCTGCTGGCCCTGCTGGGGCTGGGGGCGGGGGGCTCGTCCTCCTGCCGGGACCCTCGGGGGCAGCCCCGCCGCTGCATGCCCGTCTTCGAGAACGCCGCCTTCGGCCGGGCCGTCCAGGCCAGCAACACGTGCGGGTCGCCCCCGGAGGATTACTGCCTGCACATGGGCGCGCAGCACGCCAGCGCCCTGTGCCACCGCTGCGACGCCTCCGACCCCCGGCGCCACCACAACGCCTCCTTCCTCACCGACTTCCACAGCCAGGAGGAGAGCACCTGGTGGCAGAGCCAGTCCATGGCCTTCGGCATCCAGTACCCCAACTCCGTCAACATCACCCTGCGCCTGGGTAAGCGCCGGCAGGAGCCCCGGCGGGGGGCAGCGGCTGCGGGTGCATCGAGGCCAGGGTGCAGAGATGGGGGGTGGGTGCTCCTGCACCCTGCAGCTCTTGCTGCCGGTGCTGGATTAAGGACAGGAGCTCCCCAGGGCTTTTTAGGGGGTGTACGGAGGGAGCTGCCCTCTGCAAAGCACCGAAAGGGCTCGGGGAGGGTCTGCCGTGTCCATCAGCGCAGCCCCAGGAGGCCAGAAGCTGTTCCTGTCTGTGCTGCTTCCCAGCCCTGAGTGCCTGCTCCCCCCTTCACCCCGGGCTGCTTTTTACTGATTATGGAAGCCTGCGGAGCGGGAGGCAGATGGCTCCTACCCCGGGACAGCCTTGCCCGGGGACGGTGACTACCATGGCTGCCAAGCCCCTCCTGTTTCACCCCCGTGCGTTGCTCAGGGTGCCTGGAATGTCTCAGGGTGCCGAGCTCCAGACACACCGTGCAACCCCAGTAGGCTTCCCCGGCTGGCATCCGACCCTCTGTGTTTTAAATACCGTGCAAGCCGCCCACTTGGAGGGTGCTTAAACCCAAGGGGCATGCCTGGCATTTTAAAAAGGTTTTATAACATTTTCCTGCCATCTAAACTCTCCTGGCTGTTGGCCAGCGCTGTAAAATCTTCATTCTCTGCAGTCTCCTGCCATCTGCACGCCGAAGGCGGGTAGTGGAGGGGCTGCGGCTGGAGCTGGTGAGGGGCCGGCCGAGCGTGGCGAGGGCGCAGCTGAGTGTCGGTGCGGCACTGAGCCGTGCTGGTGGGACCCAGCCCGGTCGGGCTGACCGTGGAGCGTCCGTGCCTGCCCCGGCAGTGACGCTGGAGCTCCCGGCTGGGTGGAGGTCGCTGCTTTCCCAGCCCCCTGCGAGCGGGAGGACATCTGGTGCTGTCCCCGGGCTGGGGCTGGGCTCCCCGCCGGGCACCAGGAGCGGTGCCGGAGGAGCCTCCATCCTCCTTCCCTGCTCCTGCCAGCCCTGGCAGAGGGGATTTGCCAGCCTTTTGTCCCCCTAGGGCAGGCTGTCAGACTGCCCCGAATCGCTCCTGGGTGAGCCGGGCACAGACCACCCGAACGCAGCCTGTGTGCCTGAGCCAGCTGCCCCGGGCAACTTTGTGGCCACCGGTCCCAGCCCTGCACAGCGACATGTGTGGGCTTCCTTCCCACTCTCTGTCCTTCTTCCAGCTCTTCTCTGGCTCCTCTGTGGTCCTTCTTGGACCCCACACTCGGGTTTCCAGTGGAGTCCAGTCCCTGTGACTGCCCTGCTGTGCCTGTTGACACAGCCAAGGCTAAAGCATTGCACCAAGCTCATCTCCCAGCCTGTCCCCGTAGCCCTTCATGAGCTGGAGCATCCTCTGCAGTTGTGTCCTTCTTCCTGCATGCCTCCTATATCTTGCCATGCTAAAAAGCACCATCTTGGTGCTTGGCACATCACTGTCTGACCTTCCCCTCAATTACCGGGCCCTGTTCTTGTCCCAGCCATAGATGTTTTAATTGCTGCCTTAATGCTTTCATTTGGGTTAAAGAGGAAAAGCCCAACTGGCCCCTGCAGTCCCCAGGAATGCAGCCTGGGCAGAGTCCTTGCTCCTGAACTTCACTGAGTAATTTGGTGTTTCAACCCATGCAGTGTGTCCCCCCAGCCTGCCTGTCTTGCTCAGTCATGCCTCCTGTATGTTCTCCAGCCTGGTTACCTGGGGAGCTTATTAAATGAGACATGGGATAACTTGGACAAGACCCGTGTTTACCTGCATGTTGTTGATTGGCGTTAATTAGATTATGCTCCCTTAAATCTCTCCTTCCCGTGAGGTTCCAGCCATGCTGTTATGGTGCATTGGGATTGCAGCTGGTCGATCATCCCAAGTGTCCACAGCTCTTGCATTTGCCCTGTCAGACGTCAGGAAGGAACCCAAAATATCTGCAGCTTGCAAAGGCAGCAGATAGCAGGGCTCATCAGGAAGCAATCTGAATGCCAATGGCTCATTTTGGAGTGTCTAGATCAGGCACTATCTGTGTCTGTGCCTCTGACTCTGATTTTCCTGTGGGATGAGAGCCTGGGGCAGAGGTTTGGCAGGGACTAGAGATGACAGGACATGTAGGTGACATAACTGTCCCACATGCTCCTTTCCTTCTCTCCAGAATTCTCTTCTTGGAGCCCCAGAGCAGTACAAGCTGCAGTTTAGGTTCAGGGGGAGGCAGGTGCACTCTTTGTTCAGGTGACAGCACAGCTGGGAGAGCACCCAGGGGTCCTGGTTCTGCCTGTGCACCCTTCCCAGCAGCACATCTGGCTGTGGGACAGGTCACACCTGAGCAGCAGAGGAGACAACCAGCCTGGGTTATTTTCTATCTCTCTTTTTTTTTTTTTTTCCTAAGGAGGAATTGGCTGATTAAAAAGCCTGTCTGGGGAAAGCATGCGCTCTGTCACGAAAATTCCTCAGAAAAGTGAATCTCCTCCACCCCAGCTGGAGGCACCAAAATGGGGCTCCCCCAGCGTGGCCGTCCCCTCCCCTCGCCCGGGGCCACTCGGGGCAGGGGCGGTTTATTGACTCAGCACTGCGTTCCCTTCCTCTCCCAGAGGAAACTGCCCCGGGAGGTGACGGCCCCGACCTCGCTGTTTGGGTAGACAGCTCCCTTGGGATTGCACTGTCTGGGAACCGGCGCCTGCCAGGCACAGGGTGCGGGACAGGGGCACCCCCGCTGCCACCAGCCCGGAGCGCTCCCAGAGGGAGGGGAGAGGCGCAAGGCGAGGGTGGGACAGCCCAGCTGCAGCCCCTTCTTGGCCCTCGTCACCTCCGGGTGGGCTGGGAGTGGGTCTGGCCCCCTCTGCAGGCACTCTGCCGGGCGCTCCCCGCATCCCTGATGGGATGCAGCTGCTTTTCCCAGCGCTGGTAGCCGGCTGCCTCGGCTCCCCCGCAGCAAAGTCGCAGCACATACACGACAGTATTCATATGGGCCCAATTAGAGGCTTGTTTTCCTAGTCCCGGAATAACCCCTCTAACATTCCCAACTCATTATCTTTTCAAATAAAGCCAAAACCTTGCAGCTAATTGTTTTGTGCTGTCAGGAGTGGTGCTGTTATGGAGCAATCCGGGCTTTGAGCTGGTCCTTCATCTCTGGCAATTAAGTGGGTCTGATGTTCACTTTGGTGTTTTCTCTTTTCCTTTTTGCTAATTCTTTCAAGCCCTTTCAGAGCTCGCTGGTCGCCCCAGGGATTGGTGACCTCTCTTTGTCTCCATCCCAGCAAAGATGGAAGTGGTGCCGGGCCCTGGCACGCAGCTCCCTGGGAAGGGATTGGCCTTGACCCTTTCCAGCTCTCCATCCCTAAAGCCCCAGTGCCCTGGGGATGCTTCCAGTGCTGTGGCCTAACTGTCCCCCACAGCTGCTGGACAGAGCCTGCCTTTGGAACTGCCCTTTGCCCACGCAATCCACACAGGCGTGGGCACTGCACTGGGGCAAGAGCCAGCTTGGCTCTGGACGGGGTTTGGGCTGCACCAAGGAGCAGCAGGTCGGGGGCAGCTGGGGGGTGATTTATCCAATTTTAGCTGTGGCAGGTGCCACAGGAGGCTGTGGGATAACTGAGGCTGTGGGGTAACTGAGGCTGTGGGATAACTGAGGCTGTGGGCTAACTAACTGAGGCTGTGGGCTAACTGAGGCTGTGGGGTATCTGAGGCTGTGGGCTAATTGAGGCTGTGGGGTAACTGAGGCTGTGGGATAACTAACTGAGGCTGTGGGCTAACTGAGGCTGTGGGGTATCTGAGGCTGTGGGGTAACTGAGGCTGTGGGATAACTGAGGCTGTGGGATAACTAACTGAGGCTGTGGGCTAACTGAGGCTGTGGGGTATCTGAGGCTGTGGGATAACTGAGGCTGTGCGGTAACTGAGGCTGTGGGCTAACTGAGGCTGTGGGGTAACTGAGGCTGTGGGATAACTAACTGAGGCTGTGGGATAACTAACTGAGGCTGTGGGGTAACTAACTGAGCCTGTGGGATAACTAACTGAGGCTGTGGGGTAACTGAGGCTGTGGGATAACTGAGGCTGTGGGGTAACTGAGGCTGTGGGGTAACTGAGGCTGTGGGATAACTGAGGCTGTGGTGCCCATCGGGTGGCCAGCAGCGAGTCACAGCTGGGTGGCTCTGTCCCCAGGCAAAGCCTACGAGATCACCTACGTGCGGCTCAAGTTCCACACCAGCCGCCCCGAGAGCTTCGCCATCTACAAGCGCAGCCACGCCCAGGGCCCCTGGGTGCCCTTCCAGTTCTACAGCGCGTCCTGCCAGCACACCTACGGGAGGCAGCCGCGGCAGCTCCTGCGGCCGGGCGAGGACGAGCAGGTGGCCTTCTGCAGCGACGAGTTCAGCGACATCTCCCCGCTGAGCGGGGGCAACGTGGCCTTCTCCACCCTGGAGGGACGGCCCAGCGCCTACAACTTTGATGGAAGCCCAGCGCTGCAGGTGCCACCAGGGTGGGAGGGGCCGTGGATCCTTGGGATCAAGGGTGTTATTACACCCACCGGGGTAAAAGTGATGGAGATGGGCTGCAGCCCTGCTTGGAAAACTGCAGGATGTGTCCTGGTTTGGGTGGGAGCTGGTGGCCCAGACCTCTCCACCAAGGTGCCTTCCCCGTGTCCCCTGCAGGAGTGGGTGACCGTCACTGACCTGCTCATCTCCTTGAACCGGCTCAACACATTTGGGGATGATATCTTCAAGGACCCCAAGGTGCTGCAGTCGTACTACTATGCCATATCTGACTTCTCCGTTGGAGGCAGGTGAGGGGCAGCCAGGCAGTGTGGGATCTTCTTGGGGCTGTGGGACTGGGGCAGCTGCTCCCCACCTCAGTCTTGTCTGAATTGTGATTTTGGGGAAACTGCTCAGATGTGGCTTCCTCCACGTGTAAACTGGAGCTGAAAGAGCAGAGATGGGTCATTAAAGCTGAAGACCTCCCAGCTGTGCAGAAAGCTTGTCTTTTCCCCAATAGCCCACTCCATGTGCCACCAGCTGTATTTGCTTTTTTCCCTCCCTGCCCAATTGCTTTTAAAGACATTGGGGCTCGTGTTGCTCCTCCTGTGACCCTGCTGGTCCCTGGGCACTCCAAAAGGGGAGTCCTGGGGTTTGAGTGGAAAGATGACCTGATACTGCAGAGGCTGCTGGAGGAGCTTGGAGTCAGCATGGCCACAGGCAGAGAAGCTGGAACAGCTGCCAGCGAGAAAGGACAGCAGATGTGGGATAGAGATAGATGCAGGTGGCACCCACTTGGTGCTGCCTGTGGGCTGTGCTGCACATACCTTTGCCCAGATGGGAGAAATGGAAAATTTCTCCATCCCTGGGAGCACTGTCTGCCCGAGGCAGCAGGGCTGGACAGCTCCCAGCCGGCCAGCAGACCTGTAGCTGTTGTCCCACCTCCGGGGTCAGCAGCTGGAACTGGTTAACCCGGGCCACCCACGGCCTGTGACCTCCCGCCAGGCTGGGAGAGCCTCGGGGACACGACGGGTGGCCTCAAGGCCAGCACAGCCTGAGCTGCTGTCACCCCGCAGCCAGCCCAGTAGCGGCGTCACACCCTGCACAGCCTGGGCACCGTCCCGCTGCTGCTGCTGCTGCTGCTGCCCCCACCGGTGCTCAGAGGGGCTGCCCCTCCACAGGTGCAAGTGCAATGGCCACGCCAGCGAGTGCGCTCCGGACGAGGCCGGGCAGCTGGTGTGTGTGTGCCAGCACCACACGGCCGGCACCGACTGCGAGCGCTGCCAGCCCTTCTTCCAGGACCGGCCCTGGGCCCGCGGCACGGCCGAGGCTGCCCATGAGTGCCTCCGTGAGTATCGACGGCCCGGGACGGCTCCTGGCCTCAGCGGTGCTGCTGCATCACCTCGCTGGCACCTCCTGCCCTTCCTGCACCTGCTCCACTTTGGGAGGGAGGGAGGATTTGTACCCCGGGGCTCCCCTTCACAGCAGCACCCCGGAATTCCCGTTCCCTTCACCCCACGGGTGCAGCCAGCTGCTCCGTGCTCGGCGCTGCACCCACCTGTGCTCCCAAGGGCAGAGGCGCCGCCGAAAGCTCTCGCTGCCGAGCCAAGGGGTCCCTGTGGCTCACCCGACCCCACGGGAGCTTCCCGTACCCTGCAGTGCCCGCTCACCCATCGTGCCGCTTCTCCCCAGCTTGCAACTGCAGCGGCCGCTCCGAGGAGTGCTTCTACGACCGGGAGCTGTTCCGGCGCAGCGGGCACGGGGGACACTGCCGCAACTGCCGCGACAACACGGCCGGGCCCCACTGCGAGAGCTGCAGGCAAAACTACTACCGCTGGGAGCCGCAGGGAGCCTGCCAGCCCTGCCACTGCCACCCCGCAGGTGCGTGCGGCTGTGCCCAGCCGGGCTCCGCCTGCAGAGCTGCTGCCCCAGCGGGAATTTGCTGCGAGGAATGGTGTTGGTGGATTCTGTCTTGCTCGGGGTTTCCCCATCTTCCCCGTCCGGTATCAGTTCCCGGCTGGGGTTGAGCCTTAGGGCTGCCCGGGGTCCCCACAGGCTCCCTGCAGCCCCAGTGCGACAGCTCGGGGACCTGCGTCTGCAAAGCCAACGTGACGGGCTGGAAGTGTGAGCGCTGCAAGGACGGCTACCACAGCCTCAGCGAAGGGGGCTGCAGGTGAGGAGGAACCCGGCCCTGGGCAGGAGCAGAGGGATGGGACCGGGACTCATCTCCTGCCTTCATCTCACCCCATCCAGACCCTGCACCTGTGACCCCGCGGGCAGCGTGGGCACCTGCGACCCCAACACGGGGCACTGCACCTGCAAGGAGAGGGTGGAGGGGCACCTGTGCAACAGGTAAGCACCGTGGCCCTGGCATGGGGGCACAAACACTGTCCCGAGTCTTGGATGGCGGCAAGGCTGTGGGGCTGCATCCCTCTGGACCACCGGGGCTGGGCTCACAAGGAGCTGTCACCAGTGCCCCGCACGGCGACACTGCCGTGTTCCCTGCAGCTCTGCCTGCCCTGTGCCACCACCTCCTGTTTCCTCCCTGTGCCCAGGTGCCAGCCGGGCTGGTTTAACCTCCAGCCCCACAACCCCATCGGCTGCACCAGCTGCTTCTGTTACGGCCACTCCAGCGCCTGCAGGGCGGCAGATGGCTACGAGGAGACTCACATCCGCTCCGACTTCAGCCACGGTAACGACCGCCCCCAGCCCCGGGTGAAACGGCAGGCACAGCTCTGCCAATTTCAGCCAAAAATATTTGGGAAGGTTGTGGCTGAGTGTCCCTCTTTGGGGCTGAGCATCCCCCTTTGGAGATAACAGGTGGTGGTGATGGGAGAGGGTTTTCTCTGGCTCGCCCCTATTTTTCTGTTAAACCTCTGCTTTTGCCCCAGCTCCCCGTGGCATCCCTCCATGCCAGCCTGCTCCTGGGGCTGGGCATGGCTCAGGGAGGGCTGTGGGGCCAGGCATGGACATTCCACCACACCCGGGACTGCAGGAGCACTAAAAATCAGCTCAGACAGATAAAAAAATAATAACATGGAGCCTGCCGGGAACTTTCCCAATTCTTCCCGTCTCTCCCCATGCTCGGCTGGGATGACAGTGCGGCTGGGCGGGCTGGGCGGGCTGCTTTTGCCCGGCTGCTGGCAGGGCTGCGCTGGCAGAGCTGGATGCGTGCGGGATGCTCGGGGAAACCCTGCCATCTGCCGCGCATCCCGGCGTGTGCAGCCCCGCTGCGGGGACACCGCAGGGACGGGCACCCCGCTCTGCCTCGCCGCTCCCAGACGGATACGAATGCGCCAGGCACGGGTGGATCTTAATTGCCTTAAAACCGAGCTGCCAATTGCTGTGCTGCTGGAATGTCTTCCACGGCCTTGAAACTGAGCCAGGCTTTAAACCGAGCCTTTTTTTCCACCCTTCACGCAGCCAATTTGGGGCTGCTCCTTTGGGGACTGGTTTGGCAATCTCCGAGCTGAGATGCAACCACAGCACCCTCCTAAAGGCCCGTGCCCCAAAACATTCCCTGGTTCACAGTGGAGGGGGATCAGATGGAATTTTCTTATACTGGGTGGAAGTATAAATTAGGGATAATTTGATAACAGAGCACAGTCCACTTGAGAGATTTCCAAGTGTTTGTCTTGCAGGCCTGGAAGAAATAACTAACCCTGCAGACTGGGGGGAGTTTAACTGGTTTCTTAAGGAAACCAACTTAATGCAATTACACCCCCTCTCTTCTGGGCTTCTCCAGCATTTCTCCTCAGGCTTCCTGTGCTCACCAGCCCACAGTAATGTTAGAATGGCAGCACAGGCAGGGGGCAAAAGTTTAAAGATAATAATTTCCTCTAAATCTAAGAAAATAAATAGATGAGGGGTGGTTAAGGCCACCCTCCAGTGCATGGGAGCTCAGAGCCTGAGTGGAGCAGGGTGTTACAAAGTGCTGGCCCCTTCCAAGACTCAAGAGAGTGTTGGGAGGAGGGACAGAGCCCCTGAAGGCAGCACCCTGCTGGTGCTGTGCTGGCAGGGACTCACTGCTCCCTTAGCTGTGCACTGTCACTGTGTCCTGTCACACAGGGCTGGAGGGCTGGGCTGCCACAACTCCAGGCACCACAGACCTGCCTCTGCGCTGGGCTGGCCAGGAGATCATCACCGAGTGGGATGGAGAGGAGCCAGTGGATTTTCTTGCACCAGGTATTGTGTGTGCTGTGTCCCTGCTGCGAGAGCCTCCTGGTGCTCTCGTCCCAATGCTGTGTTGGTGCAGAGGCACTGGGCTCCATTCCAGAGCTGAGCATGTTCCTGTAGCAGAAGACAGTGGGGGGTATTGGAAAAGTGGACCAGGACCCCAGGAGGGCAGGTTGGAGCTGGCACCACTCTAGGAGGGTGACTGTGGCTCCTGGTGATGGTGGTGGGAATAGGACTGCACTGGCAGTCCTGGCAGGGCTGATGCCTCCATGTCCTACAGGCTTTGCTCCTCTCTCCCCTCACAGAGAAGTTTCTGCAGAACCAGCGCCTCAGCTATGGGCAGCTCCTGTCCCTGCTGCTGGGAGTGGAGAACAGGACAAGAACAGAAACCGGGGTGCCCCTACTCCAGGTCCAGCTGCTGCTGGAGGGTGAGGGGATGGAGATAACCTTGTCCAGCACCAAAAGCCAGCCCCAGCATGGAAAGCAGGCTGTCACCTTCAGGTACCCATCATGGCATCTTGGGGAGCCTCGGTGGGGTTTGGGGCTCAGTGCCTGGTTTATCTGCCCTGTGCCTGGGGGTTCAGCCCCACTCTCTCCCTGCCTCGGGGATTTAACTGTGCTGTGCCCGGGTCCCAAGGGTTCCTGCAGCACCTGGCTCAGGCTGGCCCTGCCCTGCCTCCCACAGGCTGCACGAGGCAGAGGAGGGTGCAGAGCCTTTGCTGTCGGCCTTCAGCTTCCAGCGCCTGCTCTCCAACCTGACTGCCCTCCGCCTCCGCGTGAGCCACGGCCCCGTGAGAGGTGGGTGCTCCACAAAACACCCCGGGGGACCCAGCCAGGGTGGGACTGGAGACATCCAAGAGCATCAGGCTCTCAAGGACAAGAGGGATTGTTCTGGGGCAGGGGCTGCCTCCTCTCTGTGAACACCCCTTGGCTCTCAAGGAGGTATTTTGGTGCCTCCTGTGTCTGTCTGGAGCATTTCAGAGCAGAGCAGGGGATGCAGCATCCCATTCCCACAGCGCTCTTCCCTCTCACAGGCAGGCTGTCCCTGAGCAAGGTCCAGCTCACATCTGCTCACCCCGGGCCAGGCCCACGGGCGGGCTGGGTGGAGGAGTGCACGTGTCCCATGGGATACAGCGGGCAGTTCTGCCAGTCCTGTGCTCCTGGATTCAAGAGGGAGATCCCATTCGGTGGCCCCTTTGTCAGCTGCGTGCCCTGCACCTGCAACCAGCACGGGGACTGCCACCCCCTCACAGGTGTGCACCCCCCGGCCCTCCACTCACCTGGTGCTCCACGTGTGGGTGACAAATCCATGCCTTTGCTTGTTCTGAGGGAAGCTGGAAACCATTGGTGAGGTTGTGGTTCCCAAAATTTGCAAGCTGAATTGCTGGGGTGGTTCTAGGGACAGGGTTCATAACTGCAAAGCTAGAGATAATTAATGAAGTGCAATAATGGTGGTGATTTATAATTAGAGGAGCATTTTTCATGATACTTTATGAACTTTAAGGAGGAGAAGGGAAGGGTCTGGTGCTCAGAGGAGTGGGGGAGCAGGGGTCAGGGCAGCAGAGAGGGTTTTTTCTAGGCTGGGTCTCACAGGCAGCACCTGTAAGAGGAGCAGGACTGGGCACAGCTCTGGAATCTGCAAACTGAGGGTTGACCTGAGCATAGAAACAAGGAAAAAAGCAGGAAAACACAGAGGTGCCAGGCTTGAGTGAAGACACCAGGGGAGCCAGCTCTTGTGCTGGCAGCCCAACCCCTCGGGGGCTGGTTCTCCTCAGCGGGGAGCAACAGTGATGTACGCCGGGATGGAGAGGGCTGGAGCAGGCAGAGTGCTCGGAGAATGCCCCTGCCCTGCCCACGAAAACACGGCGGCAGCTCCGCAAACCCGCCCCCATCCCGCAGAGCCGGGGCTGGCGCCGCCGACTGCACAATCCCCAGGGACGGGGCCAGGCTTCTGATGTTCCGGCCTGGGCGCTGCCAGCCCGCGCACTTCCTTTAGTTTATTTTTCCACTTCTTCCTGCCACCCGCTTTTTCTTTCTTTTCCATCGTCTGACTCTGCCTGGATGTGGGGAAAATGGAACAACACCCCCTCCTGCGCAGCCTTCCTGGTATGACCCGACCCCACAAAGCACGGGAGGAAATCCTCCCCCTGTCTCCTCTCTCCCCAGTGAAGCAGAGCATCTGCCTGGAGGTGGGGGGCTCCTTGAGCACTCTTCCTCCTCCTCTTCCTCCCTCTCCTCCTCGCAGCCGATTTGGGAAGGCTGACTCACCGGCTCGGCTCGCTCTGGAGGAGATGCTCCCCGGTGGGTGCCGGCCCGGCTGCTTGTGTTTTCCAAGCCAGGCTGGAAAGGACGCGCCTCGACGCTGAGAAATGTGTTGTGGATTACGGCAGGCGCCGGCAGCCTCCGCACACATCGATGGTGCTGTCTGTGCCAAGGCTGCCTCGTCCCTGCCTCGCTGTGTCCTCTCCAAAGCCTTCTCCCTTGAACAAGACAGGGCAAGGAGGGAAAATGTCCCGAGTAGCGCTTGGAGATGTGCAGCCCCTCGGCTGGAGCTGCACATCCCTCTTGCCACGCTCAGCCCTCCCGCAGTCCCTCCTGTCATTCGGGGTTGGTTTTCGCAGACCCTGAGCTCCATTCTCCTCCCCGCAGGGCATTGCCAGTGCTTGCACAACACAGAGGGTCCCTCCTGCGAGCGCTGCAGCCCCGGCTTTTACGGCAACCCCTTCGTAGGGCGCTCCGATGATTGCAAGCCCTGCCCCTGCCCCGGCCGCTCGCCCTGCACCGAGGTGCCCGGCAGTGGGGAGGTGGTCTGCACCCACTGCCCCCCGGGGCAGAGAGGTGAGGCTGGGGCTGGGTGGGCAAGGGGCCGTGGGCATCGTCAGCACGGCCGGGTCCTCCCCACCTCCCCACCTTTCCACCTTTCCACCTTCCCACCTTTCCACCTTCCCCAGGAAAACGCTGTGAGCTCTGTGATGACGGGTTTTTCGGGGACCCCCTGGGGCAGAGAGGTCCCGTGCGTCCCTGTGAGCCGTGCCAGTGTCACGGGAACGTGGATCTCAATGCCGTGGGGAACTGTGACCCCGTGTCTGGCCGCTGCCTGCGCTGCCTGTACAACACAATGGGAGACCGCTGCGAGAGGTGTCGGCCGGGCTTCTACGGGGATGCGCTGGCTCCCAGCCCTGCCGGGAAGTGTGCACGTACGTACAGCCCCGGGGCACGGCTCACTCGCAGCCCAAATCCTCCCAGCAGTCAAGGCAGAGGGTGGAAGGGGATGCCCAGCAGGTTTAGGGGCTGATGGATGGTCCAGGTTATCCCAGTGTGTTCCAGAAATGTCCTTTGCCCTCTTGCTGCACTGCCATCCTTCCCCAGAGATACTCCGGCCTGCAGGGGCTCCTTCTCTGGGTGCCCTGGTTGATGGGGAAAGGCAGCTCTCCCCCAGCCCCATGCTGGGATTTAAGAGTTATTTTGTCTCCCACAGCTTGTGATTGTAACCCCAATGGCTCAGACCCCAGGCTGCAGGGCTGTGATCCTGGCTCGGGGCAGTGCCACTGCCTCCCACATGTGACAGGCAGAGCCTGTGGGCAGTGCCAGCCTGGCTACTACGGCCTGGAGCCCAGTGTGGGGTGCAAGAGGTACGTGGGGCATGGCATGGGGCTGCCAGGGGACAGCAGTGGCTGCATGTTCCCAGCTCTGCTCTCTGCATTGATTGCCTGCTCGTGACCCTCCACTTCTCGTGCCAGCTGTGAGTGCCACCCAACAGGGTCACGGGAGAGCGGGTGCCACGTGCTGACAGGGCAGTGCTCCTGCCACCCCGGTGTCACAGGGAGGAAATGTGATCGATGCCAGCACGGCTTCTTTGGCTTCTCTGCCAGGGGCTGCCGAGGTAACAGGAATGGGGACGGCATCCTTGTCCCTGAAGCAGGGCTGGCAGCCACAGTGTGATGCCTTTCTGCCACCACTGCAGCCTGCAACTGCTCCCCGCTGGGCTCCACCACCCCGCAGTGCCACGAGAACAGCACCTGCCTCTGCCACCCTGGCTTCGCGGGCTACAAGTGTGAGCGGTGCCAGGCCAACTTCTTCCTTGAGCCCCTGAGCTCCCGCTGCCAGCAGTGTCCTGCCTGCTACGGGCTGGTGAAGGACGAGGTACAGCCTGTGCACCGCTGAGGCAGGCACAGCACCCTGCCCTGGCACTGCCCCCATGTCCCCCTGTGTCCCCCTGTGTCCCCCTGTGTCCCCCGTGTCACAGGGCTGGTGAAGGACGAGGTACAGCCTGTGCACGGCTGAGGCAGGCACAGCACCCTGCCCTGGCACTGCCCCCATGTCCCCCCATGTCCCCCTGTGTCTTGCCTGCAGGCTGACAGGCTGAAGGCCAGGCTGCAGGAGATGGAGGAATGGCTGCAGAAGCCAGGCTGTGACGCCCACCTGGGCCAGTCTGCCATGCTGGGAGATGCACCCCGTGGAGATGTGCTGCCCAGCCCACACCTCCTGAGAGGTATGGGGGACTCTCCTTCCTTCCACCCATTTCCCCCTCTGGGTGCTGTGGTGTGCTGGGTGGGTGCAAGGAGGTCCCAGGTGAGTGCTGGGCTCAGTGTGGTGTGGCCTGGGGGGAGGGCAGGGATGGGGACATGCCTTCTTGGGAGGACAGAGCACTGCAGGGATGCTCACACCACTGAGGTCTTGGAGCAGGCATTATTGGGGGCTGAGCACCGACACACGGGTGCCCTTTGGGTGCTGAATTCTCAGGTCCCCACCCAGAGGGACTGTATCCACTTTCATTAGTAGGTGTGAGGCTGGGGCATGGGGCAGCCCCACAGGGAAGCAGGAGCCCCGAGCAACCCCAATGAGCAACGAGATGCTTGTGCTGCCCACAGGTGCCTGGGCCACCCTCTTGGTACAGGTGGGGCAGCTGGCAGGGGCACTGAACACTGCTCAAGGCCGTCTCACCAATGCCAGCCAGGCCAGCAGCTGCTCTGATCACGGACCCCCCAAGACCTGCACCCTGCTCTCGGAGATCGGGGCCGTGCTGCAGTCGGCACAGCGGGAGATCCTGCACGCTGCTGACACCCTGGCCACCACGGTGGGGGCTCTCAGTGGCCCTGGGCTCCTGAGGGGGCTGGTGGCAATCCTGGGGGCACTGGGGTGTGCCTTCCAGGACTGTTGGGGTGGGATGTGACCAGCAGAGTGGGTGAGAGGGAAAGCCTGGGGTCCATGGGGGCATAACCCTCCTTGCAGCTCAGCCAAGAGGAGATATTTTCCTTGCTGTAGTCCTTGGGGGGTTCTTGGTGGTGCTGGGCTGGCAGGGTCCAGGGGTGCCTGCTCCCTGCCAAGCTCTCGGTTCTGCTGTTTGCATTCCAAGGAGATTCCCCAGGAAATCCCACAGCAGCCCACAAACTGGAGCCACTTGGCACTGGAGGCTCAGGCTCTGTCCAAGAGGTAAGATTTGAAGAGGCAGAGGAAGCTGTCAGCCCAGCTGGGGTGCAGGGAGCCCAATCCTTTGCCAGGAGGATATCCTTTGCCAAATCCTGATATCCTCTCTCTGTGTGTCCTTGTCCCTGCAGCCACAAGGACTCCATGGCACAGGTGGAGGCAGTGGTCAGGAGAGCACTGCGTGCCTCCAGAGCCAGCTCTGAGCTCCTGCAGAAGCTGCTGGAGGGGAACAGGCCACAGGACACGCAGCTGGAGGCTGGGTGAGGGGCTGGCAGCAAGGAGGGCTGGCAGGGAGCCATGGCCCCTTTCCTCTGGCCAGGTCCCTATTACAGGATGTGCTCACAGTGATTTGGCACCTGCCCATCAGGCACGTGCTGAGCACCTTCAAACTCATTGCACCACAGTGCTGCAAAGCAGAGGGACAGGGTGCTGTGTGCTGGGGGGGGTTCAGGAAAAGCCCTCAGCATTTCCTGCTACGTTCATGTCCAGGTCTCAAGTTGTCCTCTTCACCCTTTAAGGACCAGAGGCTGACAGCAGTGTCCTGTCCATGCAGGTATGAGGAAATCCAGCAGGCACAGGAGGACCTGGGTGCTGGCATGGCAGAGGTGGCACTGGAGGCCAGGAGAGCTTTGACAGCTGTGGAACAGGCACATGCTGACCTGGCTGAGAGACTTTTGCAGGTGGTTGCTCTCAGGCAGGTGAGCAGCACCCAAGCTACAGCTCCTGCTGGCATCACTACCTCCTGCTTTACCAGTGCTGCCTTCTGAGCTGGGAGATGATCTCATGGAGCCTTTGGCACTCCTGATCCTGCAGAAGGTGCTGCCAATGCAGGCTGGAGAGCTGGAGCAGGAGCTGGCAGTGCTGGAGCAGGCAGCAGCAGCCCAGGAGCCGCTGGCTCAGCAGGCTGTGGAGGCATCCCACACACTGGCAGCTGGATTGCACCTGGAGCTGCAAAGGACTCGTGGCTTCAAGCAGGTAATTTCTGCTCATGTGAATGCAGAGTCCCATCCCTGCTGCTCCAGCAACTGGATGCCTGCAGCCAGGGAGCTGGGAGAGGATGTTTGGGCAGTCATCCTCCCCTGGGCTCCTGGATGTCCCTAGGAGCTCGCCTGCCAAACGGGAGCAGGCAGAATCCCACATTCCCCAGCTGGGTGCAGCTCTTCACCCACTCCCCAGCCTCATTCCTCCTCTCCCCTCCCAGCTGCAGGACCAGGCTGGCTCTGCCCATGACATGGCCACCACGGCTGTCTCCCGAGGAAAAGCTGTGCTCTCCAATGCTGAGTCCCTCCTGGCCAGCTTGGAAGGTAAAAGGCATCAGTCAGAGCCTCTCCAGCCACAACTTGGCTCTCACCAGGTGAGAAGGGCAGAAGGGGACAGTTTGGTGATGGCCAGGTTGCTCCCATAGGTATGAAGAAGGTGCTGGGGCATCGAAAGAGTCAGGCTGCCCTGAGGAGAAGGATGGCCACTGTGAGGGACAGAGTGATGGTGGATGCTCAGAGGAAGATAAAACAGGCAGAGAAGACACTGGGAAACTCCCTGTCCATCTCCACTGCAGCCCAGAGGACAGCTGGGGAGGCTGAGCAAGTCTCTGAGGAGAGTGCCAAGGTCTGAGCTGAGGGATGTGGGGTTGCTGGGCACGGCCAGGCTGGCAGCCATCACCTACAGAGCCCAGCTGCTGCAGGCAGGGCTGCACGTCCCCAGGTGACTGTCCCCATCTCTGTCCCTTTGCAGAGGGCACGGGCTGTGCTGCAGGAGAGCACACAGGCCCTCAAACACGCCAGCCAGGTCACCACACATGCCAATGAGACCCAGTGGGAGCTCTCCCGGCAGGAGCACATGGCTGAGAAGCTCAGGGGAGATCTGGAGGAAGCACAGGAGGTCAGTTGGGTGCCCTGGGCAGGTTGTGTCCTCCAGAGCATGGAAGCAGCTTTGCCCATAGCCCAAAGCATCGAGAACAACTCAGCTTGGGAGCTCCATTGTAGGGACAATGCCTTGGGGATGTTCTCTCCTCTACCATCCAGCCAAGGGTCAATGGTGTCCCTGATCTGGGTCTCTGTCTCTGTTGGAAGGTGGGGTCAGAGGTGAGTGAGATGGCAAAAAGTCTCCAGGAAGCCCGGGGCTCGCTCATGTCAGACATCGAGACCCTGAATAACCTGCTGAACAGCCTAGGTGAGACTGGGGGGGAATGGGGTGCAGGTTCCAGGGAAAGGGCTGGGCTCTCAGGGGCCAGGGCTCTTCTGCTCACTGCTACTCCTGCTTGATGGCCATCCAGGCTGAGCTGGGTGCTCTTTGGCTGAGATCATCCATGGTCTCAGCAAAGCTTCTCTAAGGCTCATCTCTTGAGGAAAACCCTCATGAAGAATGAATTGGGCCCTGCTGAATTGCTCATGTCTGCTCTGGGTACACTGATCTCCCTTGGGATCCTCACGGGGAGCAAGGCTGGCAAAGTCCCTTTGGAACTGAGGGCTATGCTAGATGAGTTTGCTCCTTGTTGCTGGCTGGTCTTGCTCCAGCTCCTCCTATTTGTATCACCTGGGTATATTTCTGAGCATTCCAGGACTCTTGCACCGAAGAAATTTTGCAAAAGGGTGGAAACCATGACCCATTTGTAAGAGAGAGAAGTGCCCAGGCCCTGCCTGGAGCCACAGTTCTCTTTGCTTATCTGTGATCAGTGAGAAGCTGCAAAGCCTCCATGCCCTGCTGCACCCACTCCCTAGAGTTTGCCTGGTGCCATGGAATACATCCAGAACATCTCCTGTCCAGCTCTCTGCTCTCATCCATGCCCTCTCCCCCCTTGCCCAGGTAACCTGGAGCAGGACATGGATGTGGATGCCGTGCTGAGCGCAGGGAGGCTGCAGCTGGAGCAGCTGTGGCTGCGCCTGGCCACCCCAGGACCCCTGGCTGGCCAGCTCAGGCGGCTGCAGCAGGAGGCAGCACGGCAGCAGGAGAAGATCCAAGCCTTTGAGAGCGACCTGGCTGAGATCCGGGCCGACAAGCAGAACCTGGAGGACATTTTGCGGAGTCTCCCTGAGAGCTGCTCGCAGTGACGGGTCGCTGGCTGCTGCCACATGCCCTCTGTGCCCACCCTGCACAGGGGATGGCAGAGGGAAGGACACTGCATTCACCAGCATCAATCCCTGCCACTGCTCCTAACACTGCCCTCCCTGCAGTATCACACCCCAGGTCCTTTTCCACACCCCTTCAGGCTCTGCATCCTGAGCACTCTGCAGCACGACTCCAGCCACCACCTCTGTCCTTGGGATGGGGGGACACCCACTTACCAGGGACCCCAATGTTTCTGTGCAGGATATGGAGCCATTCCAGGCTTGATCTCTCACTGCAGAGTGAACAAAGAATCCTCTCAGACCTCCTCCATCCCTCCTTTCCCATGGCAGCACTGGGCAGGGACAGCTTCCCAAGTATGTGATGTACCCAAGCTGTACTGCCTGGCACTCCCTCCTGCCCCAGGAGATGAGAGAGGCTCTCACACATGTACACAGCACACTGCAGTGTCATGCTCATGGGCTGTGGTCACAGAGGTGCAGAGAGGAATCCTGGTGAAGCCAGGCAGGGAGCTGCTTGCTGGAGGGCACACAGCTTGCCTGCTTCCCAAGGGAAGGGAGTTCAAAGCAGAGAGGGCTAAATTAATGAGCAGAATCACAGCAGAGGCAAAGATGGATCCTCACCCAGCTCCTGGAAGGCAGGTGGGACATCCTCAGCCTGTTTCAGTGAGAGGAGTTCACATCTTGCTGTTCCCTCGCTCCAGGGTAGCATAAAGCTACAGCCAGCTCTGCTTGGCTCACTGAGTGTCACCAGGCATGGCTACAAGCCAGCCAATTGCCACCAGTCCCAGGGGCTGGCTGGCAGAGATGCAGGCCAGGGAGGTGTCAGAGCAGCAGCCCCCACAGCCCCCCATTAGCACGTGTGCCCCACTGGAGAGGAGCTGGCTGGTGGCAGCAAGGTCTGCAGCCAGGGGGGACTGGATGGGGAACAGCTGGACACCCGCTCCTTCCTGTGTCACTCCCACAGGGTGGCAGAGGTCACTGGCTGTATTGCCTTTAAAGGAAAGGCATTCGTGTTCCCCTGTGCTCCCCTGTGGGCTGGGCTGCAGAACAAGCCAGGTCCTGGCTCAGGCCACCTTGTGCTGGCTGTGCTGTCACTCCAGGTAGCTGAAGTCATTCCCATAAGACCAGAAACAAGTCCCCAGGCTGGAGCTTGCTTCATTTTGTAGCTGGGTTTACCTATTTTTCTCTGCTCGCAGTGCTGCAAATCAGGTTTGCTAAAGTCTTGTGTAATTTATGTAAAATTGCTGCCATCTATGTTGAATTCCCCCAGCAACATCTCTGGTGAGTCCGGGGGTCTGGAAGGAACACAGGATTTTCTTACTGAGAACAAAGCCATCGTCCTTCTAATTCTGCACAAAAGCTGCCCAAGGAGGGGAGTGCCAGAGCTGCAGTTCTGTGGGGGTGTGATGGCAGGGGCTTCCCTGCTGCTGCCCAAGGACAGCTCTGGGAAAGCAAAACCGTGAAACAGAGAGAGCACAGCATGATCCGGCTTGGCCAGAGGCAGGGAGCCGTGGCCACTTAGTGTCTCTCTGGGAGGACAATTATACGTCTCCAGTGAACACACAAATTTGCTGCTCTTACAGAAATGTCAAGCCTCTGCTGTGTGCCTGCTGCTGAAGATGTGGTTCACGCTGCCTCCTGCTCTCCCTGGAACTCAGTGTTTTCAGCTGGTGCCACCTGCCTAGAGCTGTATCCATTAAAAATTCTTAATATAACACACAGCTGTCCATCCAGGGTGTGTGGCAGCAGGAGAGCACACTCTACCTGAGCTTGCTGCTTTTTAAGAGCAGGAGGGTTGAAATGCAGCTGCATTTGGGGTGATGAGGGGGAAAATGTCTAAAAATTCCCACTAAACTCCACGTTAGTACATGATTTTAACATAAGGTGTCAGGCTGTCACCGCGGGGGCGTGCGACCCTGGCCGGGACACGCATGGCGGGGACACGCATCACCTCGGCTGTGACTGTCCCTCGGTCCATGCCTTTTCCCGATGCTCCAACTCCAGGGTTTATCCAGCGCCTGGAAGCGCCTGCACCATCCCGGCCCCGTCCCTCTGCCGCGGGTACCGGCGGGGCGATGCCGCTCCCGGGGCAGCTCCGGAGCGATGCCCGGTGTCCCGCAGCCGCGCCCGGCGGGCGGTGCGGGCAGAGGGAGCCGGTCCCTTCCCTCCTGCGGGAATCCCAGAAGCGGCAGTGCCTCCCTCCGTGCTCGGGCACCTCGAGCCCAGCGCGGGTGCCGCGCTGCTGTCCCGACGCGGGGCGATGCGGGGCGATGCGGGGCGATGCGGGCTCCGCCAGCCGCCCGCTGCCAGCGCCGGGCGGGGAAGGGGTTAAGGGCGGGGGGCGGAGGGCCCGGCCCGGCCCTTCCCGCCCCTATTTAAGGCGGCGGCGGGCGCGGGGAGCTCGGTGCGATGGCGGCTCCGCGCCGGCCGAGCGGCGGGGGGCTGCGGAGGGCCCCGCAGGACGGGCGGCTGGAGGAGATCAACAAGGTGGGGCTGGGGCCGCCTCCCGAGCGGACCCCCGCGGGGAGTGGGGAGGGGGCTGCGGCGGGGGCGGGCGGGGAAAGAGGAAGAGGAGGAGGGGGGCGGTGGGTGCAGGAGGAGCTGCCGACCCCTCTGCCCAAACCCCTTTGGAGAGGGGATCCGGCCGGAGGAGGAAGCGGGGTTTCTACGGGGATCGCTCTCCATCCCCTCCGCTCCTGGTATCGCCCTCTCCGGCGGATCTTTCCGCCCCGTGCATCGCGCATCGGTGGGTCCGAGCGGGCTGGTGGGCGCCCGAGGGCTGGCTGCTGTGAAATTCCCTTTGGGAACGTGCTCCAGCAGGAATGGGGGCTATTGTTCTCCTGGAGGACTTCAGCCGCCCCTCTGCTGTATCGAGCGCTTCAACTTTTTCTTCCCGAAATGAGAAGTTTCTGCTGCTCAGAGCTGACTCCAGCCTTCCTAGCTTTTCATTACAGGGGGTGAAGGAGTTGCCCAGGATGGTTGGACGTCCCACAAGCCTTGGGCAGGGGGAATGGCACCTCCTGGATTAGTGCAAAGTGCACTGGGCTTCGTGCCCTTCATGCCAGGGTCAGGCAAGGTCCTCTCCCCTGAGCTTCAGGCTTACCCTGTCCCTTGCTTGGCATGGTTGTGGGGTCAGTTCTGTTGGCATCCCTCCCAGCTAAGAGCGGTTCTGAGGGTGAAAAGAAGGTTTTAACCTTGAAGCAAACAGTGCTGGGATTTCTAGCACTTCTAGGTGCTCCTTTAGTCAATGGCACCTTGGTGTTACAAGTGAAGAAATTAAATCATTGTACAAGATGAGAGCCCGGAGCAGATGGGCTCACTTTGCCCTCACACTGACTAAGCTATGAAAAGTGGCAATATGCTCCACCAGACAGCATGCTCCACCAGTGAGACAGTAGAGGTGAAGTTTAGGTCACTGGAGAGGGAATTAAGTCATTAGAAATTACTCAATTAACTAGAAATTAGGATGTGCTGCGGAATAAGAGTGGCAAAAAGAGGTGTCATGGCATCAGGTGTAGAATAAAAGCACTTGGTTAAAAAGGTGCCTTTGTAACCCGCTGCTGGAAGGCAGGCACAGCACACCCTGCACCAAGGTGTGTAGCTGGGTCTAACCTGTCCCCCCTAGCCAAGGTGGGGTTGGCCCTTAGGCTGAGGATGAAGGCACTGTGTTGTACCTGCTGCTGCAGTTTCTCCTTCTCCAGAGCCATCCTCCAGCATCACACAGGTGGATACACGATCATTAAGCTGGTAGAAGCTGTAGGGCTGAGCCTGGGAAGCTGTGCTTCCTGGGATGCTGCTGGTGTGCCACTGCTGTGTCCCAGGGCTCGGGGCTGTTCCCACGCAGGGGACAGGTTTCCTATCTCTCCCCTAAGCTGACATCACTTCTGGCCTTTTCTTTGGCCGAAGTTTGGAGGACAAAAATGAAACAAGCTATGTGCCTTCCCACTGACAGAGCTGCTGGTTTGCATCCTTGCTGCCCTGTGTGCTGGCTCAGCGCTGCGAGATGGGGTTTGAGCAGCTCGAGACCAAGCTGCAGATAGCACGGGTGCCCATGGATTCTCAGAAGCCATCGTGCTCTGGGCAGCAACCCCCACGCTGCTGTGCTTTGCCAGCTCTATGTGGCAATGGGGGAGTGCAGCAAACAGCCTCACACCTCCCTGACAAACAGCTGATACAGAAACTTGGGCTGATACTGTGGCTGGAGCCACGGAGGGGGTTTCCCCAGCACTGAAGAGCCCTAAGGCTGTAAAACAGTCAAGTGCTCCTAATAAAACCTATCAGGCCAAATTCCTATCAGGCTTAATCTCATTGTCTCATCCTAACACTTAGCTCCCTCCAGCCCTGTTTTCCTGGCTGGTTTCTAGCCCAGAGCTCTCTCTGGGATCCCAGTCTGGCAGGCAGTACACTGAGTGCACGTGTGCTCCTGAAGGATAGCTGAGTCCTAGTGCTGACTTCTCTCTTCCAGGCTCCCCTCTTGGTTGTTCCTCTCTTTTTGGGCAGCACAATCACATTGTCCAGCCTCGTGCATCAAGGTGGCAGGTCTAATCCAGCACAGATTAGTTCCAACCTTGTTTTACCCTCTAATGCGCTGGGCTGCAGGAAGGAATTCAGCCTGTTAGAGAGCAGGTGTCTGCTTCTCCCATCCAGGGCAGGCACGAGCATCCCTGAGCCCTTCCCAGCCCCTGCAGGCAGGGTGGCTGGCATTCAGCACTTGAACATCCCAGTGAGAGCTTGGCCTGCCCCTTGGATTCGCCTTTTTGGGGAGCAGGGATGGACCTGGCTTTGTTCAGGTTGTCTTGCAGGTAGCTGGGACTTGTCTGGCTGAGTTTATTGGCTTAGAAAAGTCTCTCAACAGCTCAAGAAAGGCTGTTCAGGGCAGGAGCGGGGGAGAGGCTTTTAAAGCAGTTCTTATTAATAGAACATGCCCCTTAAAATGGGAACTTTAGCAAAGGGCTCTAGGAGGAACTTCAGCCACTCTGAGTTTGAGTCACAGGCCCTGGGGACTGAATTCCTGTGTGCCATTGTGAGTGTTTTCCTTATCGCAGTCACAGCCCAGCTCACACACAATGTGGAGAGTGGAATGCCTTTCAAATACAGCCCCTTCTTGCTTCCTTGCACCTGGAACAGAGCTGTGATGCTGGTGGGCTCTCCAGCCCCCATCCAGTTGAAACACAAGAAAACTGAGTCCAAATCCTGTGTGCAGTGTCAGCTGTGCTGCTCTTGTCCCACACTGCCATGCGCTGGTGGGCTCCTGGGCATGTGTCCCTTAGCTATCACACATGGGTGCATTCCCTTCAGTCTTCACCATTTCTGTGCTGCTTCTTGCTCCCAGAGAGATGCTGTGCTCTGCCCTCACATCCCCTGTCCTGCTGGGAGGTGGAAGCTGCTTGCTGCTCCTGCAGGGCAGGAGTGAAGCTATGACCTGGTGGGCAGGAGGTGTTTTGGCCCTGTTTTGGTTTTCAGTGATGTCTGCCTTCTGCAGAGGCTATTCAGAGGTGATGGCAGCAGGTAACACTACTCTGGTCTCTGGTGACTCCTGCTGCTGCCTGAGCCCGGGTCTCGAAGCTGAATTAGGCCCTTTGTGTTGGGCTGGTAAATGATACCCCTGGGTAGAAATAACTGAGCTAAATGAAACTGAGTTGGCAAAGGAGAGCAAAAGAAGGAACTGGGAATGGTGCTTTTCACCACAGCTCTCAGTTTGAGTTGGTGACCATGGTGATGAGGGAAGCCAGTGTCACATTGGTTTGGTGGCCATGCTGTCTGGTGTCTCTTCTGGGGTGGAAAGAGGGGGTGGCAGTCACTTCTGTCCTAGTGGGCTTCCTACAAAACCCTAGTTCAGCTGCAGATAAAAGACTTGCCACAGCAGTGGTTAACTGGCAGTGAAAGTTTGAGGATTCTCTGACCAGTCCAAGCTGCCCTGTCCCAGTGAGGAGGGAGGGAGCAGCTCAGGTGTGAGGGACCCACAGCACAGGGGCAGGATTAGGATGACCAGCAGTAATCAGCACACAAAGCTCTTGGTGACCCACTCCTGCCTTCCCCAAGAGCATGGGGATGAGTGGTGAGGAACACATTCCCAGAGTAGGGAACAGCCTCAGCCCTCCATCCACTAACCCGAGGGGTTTGTCCTGGACAGGCCATGCATAAGCTGTGCAGATGTTAATGATTTCTACACTGAAGAATGTGGTTTTGTTGCTGAACACAGATCAAGTCATTAAGCTGTGCTGGGCTGGAGCTGGATGGTGTGGGAGGGCAGGGACAGGAGCAGGACCCTGCTGCTCACAGCTGTGGGGAGTGTTGCTGGCAGGGCAGTGCAGAAGAGCTGGCTGTGTGAGTTGTGGTCTGATCTCTTGGATATCTGAAGGTTTTTGAGGTGGGGTTAGGGACAAGTGACCAGAAGTGATCCAGGGTTTCCTCCCCAGCCTGAGCAGGGTAGAGGGAGAAAATGGATATTTGGTATGAGAGAATTCCTGAGCCCAAAATACCCGTCCTCTTGGGCATATGACATTCTGCAAACTTTGCCTGCTCTATTTGCAAGCCCTCTGAGTTTATCTAAGAGTTTGAAATCTGAGATAAGAGTGCTTTTTGCAAGGACTAGGAGCCCTTGCTGAAGTAAGTGCCCAATCCACATCCTAAGTGTACTTAAACAGAGATGTGGGGAGCTGAAACCTTGGGTGAGCAAGAACAGGAGATTTCATGCAGTTATTCCAAAGGCAGTGGGGTCCAGTCCTCCCTCAAGCTACCAATAGGAAATCTGAGACATCAGAGGGATTCCCCTTGCACTGGAATGTTAATGACAAGGTGTGGAGGGGTTCAGCCCATTTTCAAGTCTCCTGGTGCTGTTGTTCAGCTGTGACTCTGGGAACTGTGTGAGTCTTCTGGCTAGTGCTGCCTTTGGAGGTGCCCTCTAAGGTGTTTCCTCCTTTCCATCTTTAACCTTAAGGAATTTTTTTTTTCTGTTTTAGGAGTTTCTCTGTGATCCCAAGTTCAGTAATGAAAAAGACCTGGAGGAGAAGTTGGCAGTGTTCAAAGGTGAGAACTGGAGGGTTTCCCTGTCCTTTGAGCCCTGATTATTTTCCTCAGCACTTCTATCTCACCAGCCTGAGATTCTCTGCCAAATGCAAGTGACTGAGCTGGGATGGGTGGCTTTCCCCTTGGCTTGTGGGGCTTGGTGAAACTCTCTGGAGAGGTGTTTTCCACACAAGCCTTTGTGCTTCTCCCACTTGCAGGGCAGGGACATGTCACCCTACAGACATCCTGCCTGGCAGCTGCTGTTACTGCAAAACCTGCTGTGTGGGCAAAACCCTGGGGAGCAGCAAAGGAGGATGGTTTCTGTCTAGCTACCCAGCAAGCTAACTGGCATAATGGACCATGCAATAGCTGGACTTTTTCTTTTTTTTTTTTTTTTTCAGTAAGTTGGAGGGCCTCATTCCACAAAGCAGAAGTGTCAGCTGCTTTGTGGAGGAGTTGGGGACTTCCTCTCTCCAAAAGTTTCTCTAGTCCATTTCCAGTCCCTTGACACGAGAGGGAACAGCACTGATATGTCCAGTTCTGGCCAAAGCCTGACTCCAGTGGGTCAGCAGATCTGGGGCTTATGTTTGGGCCTTTTCCTGGGACAGGGGATAGACAAATAGCTTAAAACCTGGAGCTTAGAGCCTCTGGAGCTTGTCCTCAGCCTGGTTACAGGACAAGATCTGGCAGGGTTATTCTGGTGGACCCACCTTCTTTCCAAGAAGTGGCTGAAGGCAGTTGAGAAAACATGCCTGCGTCACACTGCCTCGAGGCTCGTGCTCAGCCTGGCTCTAACCAAATAAAACCTGACCTTGCTTCCATTTCAGACATTGTCTGCTATTTCCCTTTGAATTTTGGCTTTGCAATCCAGCAAGGAAGAATCTGGCTGGCGTTTTGTGATCCCTTCCACTGCTGGGCACAGAGGAGCCTCCTGTGCTCCCCAATCTCTTTGTGTTGCCTTTTGTGTAGCTTTGGCTTTTGGCTGCAGCCCCGCATTATTTTTTCCCATCACAATTGGGGCTCTTCAAACATTGCAACTGTAGGTCACAGGCACAGAATTCCCTGTAACGAGAGCCTTTGGCATCTCTTCCTGCTGCCTCGTGAGTTTGTCTCCGTGGCCTGTCCCTCTCTCCAAGGCCTCCTCCAGCTCCCCCAACAATTGGCTCATTGTGTGATGATGGGGGAAATATTTCTTCTCTGCTGTCCTTCCCACTTCCCCACCTCCCTCCTAGCCTGGGGGAGGCAAAGATGGAGCCCCCATGCAGTGTTTGTGTAAATGTATTTGTGAGGGAGGGACTGTGCATGGGTTTTGCCCCACTATATCCCCTCTGCTGGGGTGGGAGGGGAACATGAATGTGTGAGCTGAGGCTGATGTAAAGCTGCCTCTGTTCTCTGCACTGCTGGCTAAGTGTCAGCTCAAGAGAAAAGAAAACATGTGCTGGGCATGGACATGGCAGAGCAGAGTTTGTGCCCCAGGCATAAGCAGGGGTGCTTGATCCTGCTATGGGAGGTGGCAGTTAAAATGCCAAGGTCATTCTGTTGAGGCAGAGTGTGGGGAGAGGCAGTCCCAGATTGAGCATCACTCTGGCCCCTAACCATGTGTGTTAAACCCCAGATTTCTTCTAGGATTTGTTGCTTGATGCTTGAAGGGAGACATTTGCTCCTGCCTGGAGCATGAACAGCTTTGGTTTGTACATGGCATTTCCATAAGTCTGCCTGGGTCAGCTCATGGCAGCAGTAATCCATGGGCTGAGACCCAGGTGAAGACATGCCAAGCCATTCCTGTGCCTCCTGCCCATCAGTCTAGTTAACCCAACAATTTCCTTTGGAAGCACAGGTCCTGGGAAGACTCTGCTGTGTGAAATAACCACTCTTCCCTTTGGCTCCTTAAATTAGCCTGCCACTTCTCTGTTCACGCTCATATGCTTGCTGGTGTCCCTGGAGCAGAGACAAAAGGTCTTTTCCATTTTCCTTCCTGGGGCAAAGGAGCAGCCTGGAAGAGCTTGGTTAATTTGAGTCCTCCAAGGCCATTGTGGGGAGCGAGTGCTCACTGCAGGGTGATTTCTCCATCTCAGCATGGATGGATGGTGCCAGCAGGCATCTTGCTCTTTCCATTTACTAGAGCTGAGGTGATGGGGGGCCCCTGCGGTGCTGGGAGCTGTATGGTCTGTAAGACAGACAAATCCTTGCCTGAAGAGCTTAAAGTCTAAATGGGGAACAGCTAGCAAGGGGTGGGGGCTGTGTAGGAGGTTCAGGTGTGCCACTTCAAAGGGCAGAAACTGCACAGGACTGAATTCCTGAATTTTCTAACTCAAATCAGTGCTCTGCCTGTTACAGCATGCGAATTTCTGTCCTGCAAAGCTAACCTGACCTTTTGGAGCAGGCTCTGCTTCTCTCTGACAATGCTGGAGTTGCTCAAGTCAGCAGTGTTTGACAGCAGGCTGGAAAGGCAAACAACCTGCTCCAGCATCACTGTGCCCAGGCATGTTCTTGGCTTCGCCCTCTTGATGTGGTCCTTGAGCATCTCTCCTGGCAGGGGCTGCTCTGGGAGCGAGCTCAGCGACGGGAGCACTGTGGAGCCTGTCCCTCGTTATTGCGGCAACTGCGTCATTTAATCCCCCTTCTAATCCGATCGAGCTTCATCTCGCCAGTGCTCAGGGGTTTGTTTTCCTTGCTACTCCTTCTGGAAGGCTGTTCCAGAGCTTTGTTTTTCTGGCTGGAAACCTTTTAACGCTGTTCATAGCCAGCTGATACCTTGTTCTCATGCCAGTGTTTTCCTTCAGCTTAAATGAAAAGCAGCCACAATTACAGAGCACTTAACTGTAGAGCCCTGGAGTTGAGATAAGGGTGCTAAAACCAGGCCTCGAGATGGTCTCCCCCTCTGAACTTTGCATTCAGCAATATATCAATCTTATCCCCAAATGCTTTCAGTGCTGTAAGCAGGCAGTGCTCCAAAGCCCTGCACACCCCTCTGTTCTAGAGTCCTCCTAACTTAATTCTGTGTCTCTTCCAGAGAAATACATGGAGTTTGACCTGAACAACCAAGGCGAGATTGGTGAGTGATTCTGAGGGATGCTGGGCTGGAAGAGTAACAGCCTGTCTGCTGCTTCCCTATGCATTCATGGTGTTGAGGAGGAAAACTTCTGGGCTTTCCCTATGTCCAGTTTGGATCTTGATTCCCAGCCAGGGGCTTCCTTGCCTCTCCAGCCCCTGCCTCTCAGCTTCCTCAGCCTCTCCTTGCCTATTTCAAGATGTGTGCTCTTCTCAGTGCTGTTCTCCTGAAGTTCTGTTTATCCCCTCCACTTCTTTCTGCTCTAAATGCTTTTTTTTCTTCTCCCTTTTTCTCCACTGAGACCTTCTTCTCAATCCTCTGCTGCAAAGCTGGGAATTCAGAGCTGGGAAGCTGCAGGACTTGGACAATCATAGGGCTTGCTTGGCTTGAAGCAGGAGCTGTATAAATCCATGAGCACTTCTGGTGCAGAGAAGCTCTTCGCTTTGCAAGGAGGGGAGCAGAGGGAAGCAAAAGACTTGGGTGTGAGTTTGGCTCAGCTGAGCAGTCCTGCTTTGGGTCCAGAAAGCACAAGTTACGTAAAGTTCCAGCCTCCTGCAGGCCTGGAGCTGACACTGAAGTGTAATCACTTGTGTGCTGTGCCCTTCCAGGAGGCAGCTGCCTCGTTCCCCTCCTCCACAAGTCTTCCAGCTGAAGTGAAGCCTGTGGAGAGCTGGAAGAGGCCTGACTCAGGGCTTCCGGGAGGGAAGGGGCCCACAGGTCTCAGCAGGCAGCAGTGCAATGGGAGGAAATGGCCTGTGGCGATGGGCAGGGGCGTCTGCTCCCCACAGCTTGTTTGTCTCCAGCTTTAATCCCGGTGTTGCTTCCCTCCTCCCCATCCTTGTGACTCTTGGCACCACAATCTGAGCTAGAAAACACTGTCCCCCACGTGTCTCTGGAGCACTTGGAGAGTTGTCCCTCTTCGCTGAGTGCGTGGTAGTTTTATCTTGAGCTGCACAACTGGGAAGCGATGCTCTGTACTGGGCAGAGTGGCAGTGAGCTGTTCTGGAAGGCTTCTTGTAGCTTTTGGCAACAGCTTAATCCTGTCAGCCACAGAGCCCACGGGTGAGGTGGTCTCAGGTGGGAACTCATGGCTCTGTCCGTAGGGTTGGCCTGTGCTCAGTGGGGTCACCCCTTGACAGCAGGGATTGCCTTGCTCTCGTAGATTTGATGTCTGTCAAAAGGATGATGGAGAAGCTGGGGGCTCCGAAGACCCACCTAGAACTGAAGAAGATGATCTCTGAGGTGACTGGAGGGGTCAGCGACACCATCTCGTACCAGGACTTTGTCAACGTGATGCTTGGGAAACGCTCTGCTGTGCTGAAACTGTGAGTGTCCTGGGGAGAGCAGCAGCACCCGAGCTGCTCTGTTGGGAAGCTGGGAAGCACAGGCTGTTCTGTCTGGGGGAGCTGGAGCTGTGCACACTCAGTGCTCGTGGAGGGGGATGAGGATCCTTGTGCAGGGGAGTCGGCAGGGTGCCATGAGAGGGTGTATAAGCCCATGTCAAGGCTGAGCAGTGGCCGGTGCTCCCAGCAGAGCTGCCTGCTGTGTGTTAGCACAGGCTTCCTCCCACGTGCTCCATGGGAGCCATCCCCCTCCTTTCCTGAGGGTGTGCAGAGGCATTCAGCACTGCAGGGCTTCTTCCCATTATTCCCTGAGGATCCTGCTGGCTCTGGGGACACAGACCTCCCCTGTGGATGGTGGCAGGATTTGAGTGAATGATGGTCCTGCCAGCACCAGTAGTGCTGGCTCCTGTTTCCCACAGGGTGCTTCCATCCCTGCCTGATCTTGGAGGGATGGGCAGTAGATGGAGATGAGAGACATGCTTAAAACAGCTGGCTCGTGCTGGGAGAGGTTTTCTGTGGTACAGGCTGCCAGCACTAGCCTCCCACGGCCCCCTCTGCCCTCTCAACAGGGCTCTGAAAGTGCTGCTCTAACAAATGGCTTCCAAACACTTGCTTGGCTCCATCTCCTTCCCATTGAAGCCTGGCATTTCCTTTCACAGCTCAGAGGCTGGCCCTGCTTTTGTGTCTGAAATGGCCATGAATAGAAGCTGATCCTCTCCTTTCCCCTTTTTGAAGACAGCTTTAGAAATACAGCCAGCTTTCCAGGCAGGTTGAGAGGAAGAATCTTGCACCCACCTCTCACGTGGTTTCTCTATGCCTGGGACATGTTTGCTGGTAGATTCTCCCCACTGTGTGCTGTGTCTCTGTTGTGATGTTCCTCTTCCAAGCAGACACACTTCTGACATCCCTGCTCCTCCTTTTTCTCCCCAGAACCAGACTGTGCCTGCAGCCTGTCCCATATCTTCCATCCCTCCTCCCAACTGCAGCAGCTTTCACAAACAGGTCCCTTCTCTTGCTAACAGACACCCCATTGTCTGTTGGACCCTGTAGAGCAGGAGCAGAAATGTAAAATTTGTCCTAAGAGCAGCACAGCCCTTTGATCCATCGAGGCAGCTGGCATTCCCAGCGTAGCTGCAGTCCTCAGGGAGGAAGACAGTGCTAGTGGTTGCAAAATGCTTGAGATTCCTACAGCCAGTGCCTTGCTCCTTGTTTTTGCTCTCTCCCCTGGCTGTAATTGCTGTTGCTTGCTCGGTGTTGGCTTCTGAATGTTCTGCTGTGTGGTTATGTGCAAGGTGGGCCAGGAGTGGTATTTGCTTTTACGCATCAGGAACACTTGGCATGCAGTGTGTGCCCAGGGGATTTCGGAAGTGGCTGTCTAAATAAAATGTTCTAATCCTCTGGGCTCTGAGAGGAAAACCGGCAGAGACTTTGGGAACCCACTCCTGGTAGCTGCTGGAAAAGCCAGCCTGGCAGCACTGCCCTCTGTTGGCTTTCCTTGCTGTGTTAATTATCTATCGAGTGCTCTTTGTAGGGGAGCCAGATGCTCTTTTTCAGAAGAGAATGCCACCACCAATGATGGATAAATATGCATTTGCTTTTTTTAAAAATGGGCAATATCTGTTGTGTTTTGCAGGGTCATGATGTTTGAAGGAAAAGCCAATGAAAGCAACCCAAAACCTTCTGGTCCACCTCCAGAGAGAGACATAGCCAGCCTCCCTTGAAGAGGACAGGCTGTAAAATGGGCACTGTTTGCTTTGCTGGTCTGTAACAGAGGTTACCTGTGCTTTGTTACTCTTTACTGTGCACAGTCCTAGTTTTCAACTAACCTGCCTTAGAGGAACAGCAAGGGAAGCTGGAGACCCCCAGCTCGTGTCTTTCTGCTGCATCCCTTAGCCAACTTGATCTGTTAGACAGAAGTTGTAGCACCAAGTGTAATTGTGAGACCAAAAAGAACAAAAAATATCCTGTGATTTTACTCTTTCCTCTGCCCTTTCTGCATTTCTCAGACGAGGAGCTACTTTGTTCCCAGTGTATGGATTCAGAGCTGTGCTTGTCAGGACAGGTTCCTAATGGTCTTTGCTGCCAGACATGGACAAAGCCCCTGAGAGCGGCTTCATGGGTGCAAAGAAATAAGTGCCTTCTCTGCTCCATCCTCCTGGTCCTACTTTGGACTTAGTTCTTCCCCTCCTGACCTCCCCAAAATGCAATTCAGGCTCCCACATCTGTCTGATCATAAGGGGAATGTGCTTGTACACAGAGATCTGCCTGCACAGCCTATTGGAGTGGGCACTGCTGCCTGCAGGGACAGCTTCTGTCTGCTCTGGGGGCTCATCCTGCAGGCAGACCTCGGGGTCCAACACCAGCCACTGCAAGTGAGGGTGGTTAAAGCCACCTTGGGGATCCCCTTCCTGATAAATCATGACTTGGGTCCAACCAGGAGTGTAAGCTCTGGACAGGTGATTGTCTGTCCCATCCATAGAGTCCAGAAACAAGCTGTGATGCCTTTGCAGCCCCACAAGATGCCTGGGGCAAGTGAAACCTCCAGGTGAAAGGAAGCTGAGAGACCAAACTGAGCCCAGCCAGACCAGCTGCAGACGAGGATCTGTCCTCAGGCAGCTGCTCTGTCCCTCTGATTTTTGCAGACCTCCCTGTATATGTTTCAGCTGGTTCCCTGGGACTATCCATTTCCCTGATGGATAAGCCCTCAAATCTGCAAAATAAGAAGGGCTGTAAGTATGGAATATGAGCTGGGACTGTGCTAGCCACACTCTGGGTACTGTGGTGATTCTTGTTCCATACACAATTTCTGGAATCCAGGTGTTTGCTCATTGCCCTTTCCCTATTCTTTTCTTAAATGTTCTTGACAGCTTTTAACTTTTTTAAAATCATGGTTTAGTAAACACATTTTTTAAAGGCAATACAGATCATTAACTCTACTAGGCTGATTGTTCCTGCCAAAGGCTGCACTTTTAAATAATTAAAAACCAACAAAAACATTCTCACTACTGTTTGTGTGAAAACCAAAACTGAAACAGAGAGAAAAATTATGAGCAGCTCCAGTCTACTTCAAGGACTGAAAATAAATCTTTTGAAGCTACAGTGTGTCAGTGTTTATTGTTATCTCTTCTGAAGCTTGGTCCATATGATTGGTTGCAGATTAAGGGAGCTGGTTTCCAAGTTTGTTAAATATAAACCCTAAACAGATCCTGGAGATAGGTTTGGACCGTCTTCATCTGATCTTTATCTGTAATAACTGACTGAAAACCATGGAGTTTGTGTGATGAAATGCAGAGGCCACCTCCTGAAAGCTGGCGCTTTTTTCTGACTTACTGAAAAAGAGTAGGTGCCAGTACTTTAAGGAATAAATTGTTTATTGAGAGCAGACACTTGCAATGCCTCTCTTGAAGGAGTTTGTTTTGGTTTTTTTTTTCTGCCCAAGGTTCTTGTCTGATGTGAATTATCAAAAGGGGAGACCAGGTCTCCTGGGGACTGACTGGGTGTACTTTTTCCATGTGTTTCTCAAAAGGACAGTATTTCCCTGAGATCACAGCCCCACGTCTGCTTTCTGCTTCCTGGTAGCCTCTGGGAATGCACCTGCTTTTCTTGGCTGTGTGTTGAAGCTGTTGTTCAGTTAGAAAACGAAGCATATTACATGAGGGAAACTTGGATTTGGTTTGCCACAGTTCAGGTCCCTGCCAGGAGCCATTATTGCTTGTTCCTGTGGAAATCCTTGTCCTTTTTGGTCCTGGAGAAGAGAATGACCTGCTAGAGCTGGAAACAGCCCTTCTCAAAGTGTCCCCATAGGGCTGACTGCTGGCATTGTGTCTGAGTGGGAGCTGGACCCCTCAAAACTTGAGCAAGTAAAGAAATCGAGGACCTGGTATGATTAAGCCCCCACATTCTGCTTTTGTGTGGTCCTGGAGCACAATAAGGCTTCTCCAGCTCACAAAGCTTCTGTGTTTGCAGCTCAGCCAGCCCACACTGGGGCTGTACAGGGGCAGGACACAGAGCATCCCTGTGCTCCCACTGCAGCCCATGCCAGGGGAGCAGGATTTTACCTGAGGGAAAGGCATGAAGCTGTGTCAGGGTAGGGTTAGGTTGGAATTAGGAAAACGTTATTCCCCCAGATAGTGCTGGGCACCGACCAGGCTCCCCAGGGAATGGGCATGGCCCCAAGGCTGCCAGAGCTACAGGAGTCTTTGGACACGGCCCTCAGGGATATGGAGGAATTCTTGTGTTTTCCTGTGCAGGTTCAGGCGTTCAATTTAACGATCCTTGAGCCTTCCTTGCAACTCGGAAGTTTCTGTGATTCCTTAGACCTGAAGGAACACTGGATCTCTGATAGGGGAAAAGCATCAAGGGTTGGTGGCCGGGGTCAGCAGGCGCCTGCCAGGCTCCACCAGGGCTCGGCAGGGACAGCCAGAGCCCAGCCCCGGTGTCACCGGGCTCTGTCCCCTCAGGACGGAGCAGGGCACGGGCGTCCTGCGGCTCCCAGCGCCTCAGAACGTGAGGAAAAATCAGAGCGAGAGCACACAGCCTTAAGCTGCACCGGGGGAGGTTTAGGTTGGACATTGCGAGGAATTTCTTCTTAGAAAGGGCGATTAGACATCGGCACGGGCTGCCCGGGGGGGTGATGGAGTTACTGCCCCTGGAGACGTTCAAGGAACGACGGGATGTGGCGCTCAGTGCTGTGGGCTGGTTGACAAGACAGTGTTCGGTCACAGGGTAGACTCGATGGTTTCAGAGACATTTTCCAATCTAAATCTGTGCAAAGAGGGTTTATTAAGCGCAGCTGTCGAGGGGAGGAGGCGGTGGGAGGACCCGGAGCAGCGAGAGCCGCGGCCAGAGCGGCCCCGCCGGAAGCGGAAGCGGCGCGGGGCTCTCCCGGCGGGGCGCGAGCGGCGGGACCGCGGCCGCGGGGCCGCCATGGGGGACGACATGGACGTGATCCCCGAGCGGGAGATGAAGGTGAGGCACGGGGACAGCGGGGGTGTGAGGGACGGCCCGACGGGGGGAAGGGTTGGCGGGCTGTTTGACTCGGGCCGGGGGGCCTTGGCTTGTCGCCGGAGGGGGACGGGGCTTGGAGAAGGCTCGGCCTGGGCTGAGAGGGGTGGCGGGTTCTGGGCAGGCTTCGTTGGGACTGTGGGCCTGACAAACCGGGGGGGTCTGCTCGAGGTATGCCGGAGCTTTTTGAGACATCCCTGCAGTGTTTGAAACAGAATCCCAGGATGGGTCAGGCTGGAAGGGACCACAGTGGCTCATCTGGTGAAACCTCCCTGCTCAGACTGGTTTGTCCCAGAGCACTTGAAACAGGATTGCGTCCAAACGGTCTGGAATATCTCCAGTGGGCGACACTCCACACCCTTTCAGAGCAGTCTTGAGGACTTTCAAATACTTGAAGACTTTCCAGCATAGTGTGGTATAAGCCTTTGGGATGAAAAAGGGAAGGCTGGCATGGTTTGGTGTAGAGTGGTATTTAATGCCTGGGGAGGGAATCCCAGAATGGTTTGTGTTGGAAGGAATCGTAAAGCTCATCTCTTTCCAACCCTTGCCATGGGCAGGGGCCAGGTTGCTCCAAGCCTGGTCCAGCCTGGCCTCGAGCAGTTTCAGGGATGAAGGACAGTTGGAGGAATCTTGTTTTGGAAGTAGAGTGATACTTTCTAAATCCTCCTGTCAGCATGTCCCGTGCTGGGAATCTTCTGGCTTGGGGATGTGTGGCTGTGGGGCAGTGTGAGCTGGAGTCTTGCTGTGTGGGGCCAGCCTAGCCTGTCCCAGTGTTACTGTGAGGCTGGGTGAGAGGAGACATGGGGGAACAGATTCCTGGAGTGATTATGGGTATTTGTGCAGCTGCCTTCTGCCCTCAAAAAACAGGGTAATTGGGGTGTTTGTTTAGCAGAAGTTTCTGAGTTCCTACATCCTCCTCAGTTTGCAGGAATATACTTATTTATTGGCAGTTATTTGGGAATAACTCAGGTGCTTGACTGGAGTTACTGGCATGTAGGTTAGCAGATGTGTGCCTTGTAGCAGCAAGTTTTGTTCAGTTCTGTCCCGTCTTTTCTTAATTCCTTTCTCTTTTCCTCTGTATCCTTTGGCTGGTTTTGGTGTGCTCCTGAGAAGGTCAGATGTCCCAGGCAGATTTTATGAAGACAGGCACTGGGTACAAGTGAGATTTAATAAATGGGAAAAAAAAAAAAAAGTGGTGTGATTTCAGTCTTTCATGAATGAGACAGAAAATGTGATGGAGTGGCCAGAGGCTGCCTGGGTGTGTGGCAGGGATTTGCAGCTCTCATGGAGAGGCTCCTGCACTTACTGTCTTAGAGAAGCCAAAGAAAACTGTTCCTCTTGGGCAGCATGTGAACAGCTACTTCCCAACTGTCTCAAACAGGATTTTCAGTTCAGAGCACTGAAGAAGGTTCGCATCTTTGATGCTCCTGATGATCTTCCCAAAGAGCGCTCCAGCCTCCTCGCAGTGTCCAACAAATATGGGCTGGTCTTTGCTGGTGGAGGGACCAGCCTGCAGATCTTCCACACCAGAGATCTTCTCATGCAGAAACATCTGGGAGAAGATCCCAATAAAATTGGTAAGACATTTAAATCTCATGGGTTTGGCAGGGACAGGTTTATATGGTATTTACAAGGTGGAGCACTTGGCTTCTGATACAGGTTACAGTCCTTGCCATTCTCTGTCAGGCATTTGAATTGCCACATTTTCTTGTGTGGGAAGGCAGGAACAGTGGTTGGTAGCCATTCTTTGCAGGGTTGGTAGCCATTCTTTGAGCTGTGAGCCTGTGCACATGCCAGGGTGTGTGTGAGTGGAGGGACACACTGAGTTACCCACTCTGACTAAATGGCTGTCCAGGAGAGGGGAATCAAACACTGTTCCAGCACCTGAGTGCAAAATGGTTTTCATTCTCCTTAGTAACTGTTCCACTCTGTACATACATAAGTAAAGCAAAAAATCTTTCCACTCAGTATTCCTCAGGTTACTGAGGAAGGAAAGTGGCAATTTCTTTTCTTAGAAATTTGGTGACTCTCAAGATTGTATTGGTAGAGATGAAGGGATTTGCTTTAATTCACTTTTTCTAAGTGTTACCTTTGATAGCTGCTGTTAATGGGACTGAAGATTGCATAAATTTGCTGTATGGTTTTACAAGAGCAATTCTTGCTATTTAAATTTGTCCCCTTCATTCCACCTTTGTTTCCTTTTTGTGTTTTAAGTGGAGAATATCCAGAGTACTGTGGTTCCCATGAAGTTTCCTATGCAGCACCTGGCCCTGAGCTGTGACAATCTCACCCTGTCTGTGTGTATGATGTCCAGTGAGATCGGGTCCTTCATCAGCTTTTTTGATGTCCGCACATTCCTAAATCAGGTACAGCATATGCCAAGGGGGTTTGGCTTTGGTTTGGGGTTTTTTTCAGAGTACAGCAGAGGAGAGGTGGGATTTTCTGTCTCTGTGAGGGTTGCTTTGTAAAGGAGTTGCTCAGTAAACTCAAAATCTGCATGTTTTTATCAGTCATTAATTTATAGGCAGGTCTAAACCAACTTTGAGCTATGACTTCAGGAGAGTTTGGTTTTATGCTCCACTCTGACTGCCTCATATATTTGTCTTTCCTAAAAGGCAAAACAGCAGAAACATGCATTTGCTTGTCACAAACTGGCCAAGGACTCAGGAAGTGCAGCCATGGTCAACGACCTGAAGTGGAACCCTGCCAGTCCCACCATGGTGGCCGTCTGCCTGTCCGATGGCAGCATCTCTGTCCTGCAGGTCACAGACTCTGTGAAGGTCTATGCCACCCTCCCACCCTCTGCTGCTGTCACATCTGGTGAGTGGCAGCCTTGCAGGGCACTCAGAATGTTGGATGCTGAAGAGCAGACAGCAATTGAGAGGTGTATAAACACAGGTTGCTTGTCTTTCTTCACAAAAAGTAAGGGTTTAAACTCAGTGAGACTCATAAAATGTGTTGCAATAGAATTCTCTTTCCCAGTTGATTGCAGCAGCTGATTTTTTTTTTTTTTTTTTTTTTTTTTGTGAGTTTTCAATTGTGCCCACCTGTGGTTTGTGCTGTCTCAGGTTTGACTCATTTCCAGGAAAACATGCAAATTAGCATCATCATCTCTTGGGTTTTGACCTGTGTAGTCTTGCCTTCTCTGTCACTGGATGACTCCTTGTTTGATTCAGATTCATTTTTTTTTTCCAGTGGAAAAAAATAGCAATTTTAATTTATTGGTCCTGTTTTTGTATGGCCTTGTAACTCTCCAGTTCCTTAGTGCTAATGAAATTCTCTTTCTTTTTTTTTTTTTGTTTAGTGTGTTGGAGCCCAAAGGGAAAACAACTGGCTGCAGGGAGGCAAAATGGCACTGTGGTGCAATATCTGCCTGTAAGTATTGGTGGTGTTAAGGCCTTGTGACTTTGCAGGAATTTGAAATATATTATTTTGTTGGTTTGGATTGTTTTGGGTTGGTTTGGTTTTTTTTTTTTTCAGTTGGTTGATTTTTGTATCACAAACTACAGAATTTGGTTAGGTGACACAGGATGTGAGCTGTGTGATGCTACCCAAGTACTTCAGTAATATTCAAGTGTCTTAGGCCAATATTTGCTTTAGTTTAAAGTTTGCACTGGTCACTGAAGTCATAATTTCAGAGTGCTCATGATGAGTGTTAAAGAACAGGTGAATTGCTCTAAACCAGTTCTCTGGACTTCCTGCAAAAACTTGCAGTTGGATTTAAGAATTGTTTTATTTGCAGAATCTGCAGGAGAAGAAAGTAATCCCTTGTCCTCCCTTTTATGACTCGGACAATCCTGTTAAAGGTACATATTTTTATTATTTTTAACTTGTTTTCACTTTAGAAGTATTTTATTCATTCTTCCCCCTATTGTCTTTAGTTAAAACAGGTGTATAGCACTGGTTATGAAATTAGTGTGATTTTTCTGTGATTCTTAAGCTTGATAGTTTAGGAGTTAGTTGCCATTTGTCATTTCCTCTTGTGTGCTGTGCACAGTTAAAATCAACAAGAATTATAAATATTTATTTAATATAATTATTAAGTGTTTCTGGCTGAGTTATTTGCTTTCTCTTTCAGTTTTGGATGTACTTTGGATTGGCACATACGTCTTTGCCATCGTGTATGCAGAGGCTGATGGGACACTGGAGATGTCTCCACAAGTGGTCATAGCCATATTGCCTGTAAGTGCCAGCAGTCACAGTGACACAAGTGTCTGTTGCTTGTTCCTGACTTGTTCATGACAGTGCTGAGTTGCTTTTGTTATTGACATTGGCACCACACAGAATTTGAGTTTGGTACTGCTGTTCATCTTGGGGGGATTAAGTGGAGCAAGTAGGATCCACCTGAAAAATCAATGAGTGGTCTATTGTCTGCTGAGATCCATTTATGATATTGTTGGTGTATCCTGACACTGTCAAATTTAAGGGAGATTACTTGGTTTGTGCATTGACAGATAAATTATCAATGTTGATCTTACAGAAAAAGGAAGAGAAGCGATCAGAGAAGTTTGTGAATTTCATGGAGCCATGTTACACTAGCTGCACTGAGAGACAGCATCATTACTTCCTCAATTTTGTTGAGGAATGGTGAGTGGCAGGAATCATGGCAAGGTCCTTCCCTTGGTATGCATGTCTGAGGGGTCAGTGCATCTCCATAGATTTTGTTCCTCCTTTTTGTAGACCTTGCAGTGGACTGTCATGTTAGTTTTAACCTGTTTGTGTCCATCCTTACAGGGACCTAGTTCTGGCAGCTTCAGCAGCTTCCACAGAAGTCAGCATTCTTGCCAGGCAAGGGGATCAGGTAATATTTTTATTCTATTTTTGGAATATATTTTGTGTTGCATCTCTGCAAATGTACATTTTCTTTCCTAAGTATAACCTATATAAGACCTGGAATCCAATGAGATGATGATTTTTTTAATGACATCCCAAAACTAAGCAAGCTTCTAAATTGTACAGAATCTTAAGATAATTCTTAAATGAACAAGAGAAGTGTGTTGTGAATCAAGTACCAGATGTCTTTTCTTCATTATTCATTTGGCAGTCTCAAAATTTGTCAAACTCACTATAATAAAGTGATTGATGTGTGGTCATCAGTTGAAGTGAAGCATTAAAAATGTCTGACCTCTGACATGCAGTGATACATGAGAACTCACACACAAACCTGTGAAGGACTCCAATCTTTCTGGCATTTGTTAATCTGACAAATTTAAGTAGATACTCTAGCTGGTGTTTCAGCTGTTGTAGGCTGGAGTGCTGAAGAATGCTGGTCACAGGAAAGCAGTAGTTGATATAACAATAATTCTGGTTTTTGCAGAATTGGGAATCGTGGGTTTTGGAGGACTCGAGCAGAGCAGAACTTCCTGTGACAGATAAAAGTGATGACACTCTGCCTGTTGGTGTGGCTGTAGACTACACCAGTAACATGCCCATTGTGATCAGTAAGTCTTGTTAGTCTTTGCTGTGGAGTAGCCCAAAAATCTCAGTATATTTGGTATTTTTGAGGGGCAACCTTGTGCTCAGAGTTCTGGGAGATCATTCTGAAAGGCAGACTGACATACCTGCAGTTTTTATACCAAACCCACAGCACATGGCTTTGCTGTGTAAGGATTCAGTTGCAAAGTGTTAAATACAGTTCTTTCCTGGAGCTTTCAGCATCCTGGGATGCAACACCAACAGACATGGCAAACAAAACTCCTGAGTTACATCTGTGTTCCCCAGAACTGGGATTTTAGTGAGTTTAAAGGAGTCCTGGAGCTTTCAGCATCCTGGGATGCAACACCAACAGACATGGCAAACAAAGCTCCTGAGTTGCATCTGTGTTCCCCAGAACTGGGATTTTAGTGAGTTGAAAGGAGTCATGTTGTAACACTGGGGATTTCAGGCTACCCATGTGGTGTCCTTTATTCTTGTCACTTACGTCCTTTTGCAGAGCTGTTTTGTATCAAGTACGTTTGCAGGGTTCTAAAGGAAAAGTAGGTTGGTTTCAAAGCCAGAAACAGCAAAGATCTCTGAGGTGAAAGCGTAGGTTTTAATTCTGCATTAAAGCACAGGGTCTGTACTGCCTAAACCCTGCTGTGCTCTACATCTCAGCTGCATTATTGCTGTACCTTGTGTGCTGCCTGAAGGCCCTTCAAAGTACCTTGTCAAAGTCTGAAACTGCTTCTGAGCTATTGTGTTGTATCTTAGTGAATTCTGAGAATTCTTCTTTGAAGGCCAGAGACAGATGGAAATAGAGATGCCTTCAGGCAGAGTGGAAGCTACTGCAGTCAGGAGTTCCTGAAGAGCACAGGAGGGTGCCAGTTAACTAAGACCTTTACCTGAAAGAAAACCTACAGTAGGGAATTGAGGTCAGATGTTGTACTTGAATGCCAAGTTGAATTTGAAGCCTTTTCTCTGTTAATCTGTACAGTTACTGGATTAAGAAATCTGTCAGGACAGATTTTTTAAAGCCTATGTTGTGCTGCCTCAGAGTTTTTAAAAAGGTTTTTGGAGAAGCTTTTTGCTAACACATTCTCTGTGTTCTGACACAAGAGTTTGGCTGCACATTAATTGGCTTTGCAGTTCACAGCAAGTTTAGGTTGCAGAGAAACTTGATTTGTCCTGGAGCTTGTTCCCAAGTGAAAACTGCCCTTGCTTAGCATGCTTTTCCTGAAGACCCAAGAGTTAAGAAAACTGGCCATCCACTGCACTGCCTGACAAACAAAGCACCGTGATTATAGCAGATTTTTCCTACACTCTTGATATGTTTGCTTTGGGTTTTTGTGTTTAATTAAGCACAGTTAAACCATTACAAAATTTTAGAAATACAGAGAGTGTTCTGGGGTGTTTAACTGGGCTGAGAATTTTTGTACTGAAGCAGACTCACAAAGCAGCTGCATAAAGCACAAGTATTTTATATCAGTGGTTTAGATCACAAGGATATTTGTTTGATGTTGGCTTTCTTTAAAGTTAAAAAGCTTCCTATGTAACAATTCAGTTTTGTAGTTTATGCATATGAATGTTAATGAGGGAATGGAAAGTGGGGATTGCTGAAGGGAATTGAAGGAGGGAGCAGAGTATCAGTGAGGAAAAATGATTGCTTCAAAATCAGAAAAAGCTTGGCACAGGAATTGATGGATGAAAGTTGGGCTTTGTCATTCAGGAGATGACATTCAGTTGTCAAAATAATCCTTTTATGAAACATGAAGTCAGGAACAGAAAGGAATACAAAAGGATAAAGAACGAGAGCTGAGCACTGACAGACAAGCAAGGGAACAAAGAGGCAAATGAAAGCAAGAAGGGAGAAATGTAAGAAACACTGTGTGAAGAAAGTCACATGAAGGTGGTAATTCCAGCAGGAACAGAACAGGAAGCTTTGACTGCAGGACTTATATGTATGGTCTCTGGCAGGTGATGAGAAGATCCTTGGTCCAGCTCCAGTTCTGATCCTGCTCTCTACGGATGGTGTGCTTTGCCCATTTTATATGATCAACCAGAATCCAGGAGTCAGGTCACTTCTTGTGACCCCAGAGCCGCTGCAGCTGGTAGGGGAGAGAGTTCCCAAATCAGCAGGTAAGTGCTCCAGGGGCTATGTGGAACACTTGGATTTGTGGATCTTTGCCATACTGATTTGGCAGTTGTTAGTAGTCAGACACACATGTGGTCACAGAAAATGTGATTTTTCTTTATAAGGGTAAAGGGGAGCAGTTCTTGAGTAATTTGAGCTCCCAGGATTGTTCTGTCTTTTGTGCATCAGTGCGAAATTACCTAGTCCTGTTCACCAAATGACAGAATCATTTAGTTTGGAAAATACCTCTAAGATCATCGAGTCCAACCTTTAAACCTGTTTGTGTGTGGGATCTCAAGCACTTTCAGGCTGTGCATTAGTCTTTCCTGTGCAATCAGCCTTTGGAGAATAGGGTCAAACCAGCTTTAGGAGGCTCTTTGCCCAGCTTTGAGCATAGCCTGCACCCTTCACAGAGATGATGGTTTTCTTCCATAGTTTTGTCACAGGAGGTCATGATGTGAACTAAGGTGTTTGACTGCAGCAAATCCTATTTAAACGAAATTCTACGTAAATCCTATTTAAAGCTTTCCTCAGCACTGTGAAAATTGTGTCAGCAGGTGAAGAGAGTAGTTTTGTTTGAGTTATAGAAGTGTTGCCCTGTGTAGTGTGCAGTAGGCAGGTAAGATGATTGTTTTGCTTGTCTGCATTCATGGAGAAATAATTGCAAATGCACCATTTTCTTCCCTGTGCCCAAATTTGCTTCTCCTTCCCCAGCCAGAATGCTTTTGTTTGGCAGCCTGCCTTCCTGCAGTGCTGGCTAACTTGTGTGCTGACTGCCTATTTTATTTGAGATGGCAGGAACCTCATCAAAATCAATGGAGGAAGGTGAAGTTTTTTCACAGGAAGCTGCAGACATTAATCTGAACAGATTGTTGTATTGATTGTGACTTGGTGCTGTTTCTGTATCTCTTGCTGGGATTGGGGACTGCAAGCCCAGCTCTGCCATCTCTCTTCCTCACTGTCCAGTGAGAGAAGCATGCTGAGCTGTCCCCAGCAAATAGATTTGGCCTTGCAATGCCTTTTGCCATTAGTCAGTGCAGCCAAATGAGCCTCCTCCTTTCCCATTTGTCTTTCTGCAGGGAGTACTGCCACAAGCCCAACCACTCCTCCAACTTCTCTAAAGCCCGACACAGCACCTGCTGCTGCTCCCACCTCAAGCCAGCCTCCAGCAGGGAGTGGAGCAGCTGTTTTTTCCTTCATGCCCTCAGCTGTGAAGACTCCTGGCTCCACAGGCAGTGATCCCCCACCGTATTCCTTTGCCACTGATGCCTCCAAGCAAGCCCAGGCTCCTGCTCTGACTGGAGCAGCAACATTCTCCTTCTCTGCTTCTTCCAAGGCATCCATGACTCCTGCTTCCATAGGCAGCACTACAGCAGCTCCTGCCACCTCCTTTCCTTTTGGGTCCATGAACTTTAAACCAGCTGCAGACAGCTCATCTGGGCCAACACCCTCCACAGCACCTGCTGCACAGAAGTCATCTTTTGCACCTTCAGCTTCTTCAGTCAAAGTGAACCTCAATGAGAAGTAAATAGATTCAGCAGGGGCTGGATACTTGTTAAATTGCTGCAGGCATGGATAGTGTATGGTAGTTCTGAAGATGATGTCTGGATTTTTGCCCTGACAACAGTTCCCCATGTTCCCAAGAAAGTACTGAGGAAGCCCCTCTTTATCCAAGAGCGTTGTGGCTGTGGAAACCCTCAGTGCTTCCCATGCCAGAGGTCATATTCTTGGGCATGGTACTAGTCAAGGGACAATGCCAGAATTTTAGACCGATAAATTGCCAGAGACTTAGGGAAGTTTTTAATATCTTTGTTACCTAGGTATCAAACAGCAATTCCATGCTTAGGTTTGATGCAATTAATGTCTACTGGGAAATCCCTTCTGTCTGGGACTGCTTTAGTGGGGTGGTGATAGCACAAGTTTCTCTGGCAGTTTGTTGAAGGTTCCTTACCCCCAGCCTGAGAGGAAGCTGGAGCCACAGCTGGTGGGTTGCTTTGCCCCTCTGAGTTCAGCAGAGAAGGTGCCAGACCTTTTGGTTCTGTTCTTAAATGGGCACTTGCTCACTGAAATCTTCAAAGCTTGTTCGCATTGACTGAAAAAAAAACTAATATAGATTAGAAACTAGGCAAAATGGGTTTGAGTGAGTGTTCTCACTCTTCCCTCAACTCCTGAGACTTGCTCTTTATTATAGAAGAAGTGGTTTAAAACACAGAGCTATGTTAATTGGAGCTGCTTTTTAAGGAGAAGAACTTTCATGTAAATGCATCATAAGAAATTTCTGATGGTTCTAGTGATTATTTTTGAATTAGAAAAATCTTTACTACACAAGAATCTGATGGGAGCTCTTAGGGCTTTTTATATTTTGTGTATAAAGTAAATGATACACCAGTGAATTGGCTGAATATTTAAATTGGCTGCCTTGAGGAGCTGAGTTTGCAAATGAGTAGAAATTCATATTTTCTTGTGGAATTTCTGTTTGAGCCTTACTCTGAGGATGACACTGAAGGGTAGCTCAGATTTGCTATAGTTGGAACAAAATGATGAGGTGCATTTCAAGCAGGGCAGTAATTTTTGCTGGCATTAAGCTTTTGCTCATGGGAGGATCCAAGATAGAAGTCTTTGTGGTTCCATGTATTCAGAAATTATCCTGAAGTGGCTCCTTCCCACTTTCCCCAGAAGCTACTCGTGATTTTGTATCTGGAGCTTGAGTGGTTGCTGATCCCAGGGGATGCTCGCTCACTCACTCACTCACTCACTCACTCACTCACTCACTCACTCACTCACTCACTCACTCACTCACTCACTCACTCAC
>VZUI01035188.1:0-10306 GCA_013401135.1 Cettia cetti | reverse complement strand
CAGAGGGCAGGCCTGGATGGGATCTTGGGCAGGAATTGTTCCCTGGCAGGGTGGGCAGGCCCTGGCACAGGGTGCCCAGAGCAGCTGTGGCTGCGCCTGGATCCCTGGCAGTGCCCAAGGGCAGGTTGGACACTGGGGCTTGGAGCAGCCTGGGACAGTGGGAGGTGTCCCTGCCCATGGCAGGGGGGGGACTAGAGGAGCTTTAAGGTCCCTTCCAGCCCAAATCATTCTGTCACTCTGTTGTTGCTGTTGGACACGAAATTAAGAGCTTGACTACAAGGTAGAAGAAAATTCAGAAAGCTTTATTTACAATTCACCCAGCCTTTTTGTAACATGCTGTGCTAAGAAAGCATATGATTGATCTGTAAAATGAACACCTCTCTCCATTGGTTAAATAATAGAAACAACACATGGGAGAGGGTTTGTTATGAGAAACCTAGAAAAGTTATGGTTATTTACATGTATTTATCCTTGAAGGAAGAACTCCCAAGAATTCTTCCCATGAGAAGAAAATCAGCTACTGACAGGCTGAAAACCTTACAAACTCAGGCATATGAGGCCCACACTCTGTGATTTTTATGGTGTCATAATAAAATACACAGAACTATATTATAGGCCTATATAGGCCTGTCTTTTTTGGTGTGATAATGCAGCTTGGCATTGTTTTGAAGGTGTAACTGGACTACACTACTTGTGTAGAACATAGTATTTGAAAGTTTGACTTAAGAATACAGAAAGAGAGAATTTAAATACAATGTTGATAAATAACACCCCTAAGTCCCCAGGAGTTACACGTATTCATACATTTAAAGCCTGGATCTCGGGACATTTTTTGACTCTTAATTATGATACTAAAATTAGTAATAAGGATGGTTACAGTTGTCTAACAAAACCAAGGTTAGAAAAATATGCCTGAATGTTTGAAGCTCCTGATCATGCAGTGAAAAGAGAGATTAATTTTCTTTCATTGCAGTGATTCATGCAATTAAATAAATACTGTCCCCGTACCATTTCAGCATCTGTCCTATTGAAAAGGTAACTGAAAAAGACTGTATAGGAGAATTGCAAAATAAAGAGGCAAAAACCCAATGAGATGAAGAAGTTAGAGAACATGATTGATTAATTATTAATGTCACAAATCTTCAGGTCAAGCTCAAAAAAGAAAACAAACCTTTTGACTGGTAAAGATGAAGAAAAAAGAGCACAGGATTCAGAAACTTTTCCACTTGCTCCCTCAATGAGCTAAGACATAAGGAAGCCATGCCAGATTCTGTTCTCATGCCATAAATCCAAAATAAGACCATTGGCTTACTTAGATTTTACATTGACTTCAGGATAGTTACTTTGAATTTACATCACTGTAGGATCAGGATCAAACTGCTGAGAGGATATTAAAAGGAGATTAAACATGATCTTAAACAGCAATTTCCCAGGGGATCCAAGGATTTTCAATTTGCAAGATCTTTACAACTGTCTGAGAGTTGGATAAATTTCAAACGCAGTTGCTGATAAGAACATTTGCAGCTGCCAAAGCAACCTGTTTTAAGGACCTGGAAGTTGGCAGAGGAGCTGAACATCCTGGGGGAGTGTAACAGAACAAGGGAGGCCATGAGGGAAGGGAGACCTGAGAGCGTTTCTGGGAGCACAGGAGCAATCCTGGATTAATTCTACTCAGATATTGGATAGGTTTATGCTCTGGTCACTTATTCAGTAAAACTTTGAGTCTAGGTTTAAAGTACAGATATCAGGTTTTGATATCATTCAGCTGCCTGACTCCTGTTCAAGACAGACTCATGCTGAAAGAACTCAGAAAACTTTTAAATACATTGGTCTGGGTTGTTTCACTTTTTCCCAGGCACAATACTAATATTCAGCATTTCCATGTCTGAATGTTGATTTTAACCTTGATGCCTCATCTAGTTTTTCCTTCATTCTTTAAACAGGATTTCTACAGAATTTAATGGAAAAAACTAATTTTTGTCTGGAAGCCTGTGCTCTTGGGTGTCTGCAGGTGCAATTTTCAGGGAGCTCTCAAAGCATCAGCAAGAGGAGTGAAACAATCAAATCTGTAATTCTTGAAACAGAGGATGAGTTTCATTTCACTCAAATTAATTTCTCATCTGCCATAAGAGGACACCATATCCATCTTCTGATACTTTGAAAGTCATAAGCTTGGTTAGATAAATTATTTTGGATACATGAGTACCCCAAAGAACTGATAAGCAAAGAGTGAAGCCTGGTTTGGTGCTGGTCTATGGGTAAGAGATATAAGAAGAAATTAATCATCCTCTCTCAAATTATGTGTGCAGTTCTGAGCATTGTGTGTCCTTTAAATTTCCTTATGCACACAAGCTGACCAGAAATCAAGTTGAGCAGATCTACAGATGCTTTTTGAGTCCAACTGTAATGGTTCTGTACACCAAAAAATTGAATAAAATACACACAAAACAGACATACAAATTTTTTTGTACCTTTAACCCTGAAAATCAGGCACTATAAATCTTCCTCTTCAGGGACGTGCTGTAGTAACTAAAGTATGCAGATTTTAAAGATACCAAGAGAATAATTTTAAATAATCTAAACTACATACAGACATGATACATTAAACATGAAACATTATATAATGGGCTAATTTGAAGAAGTCCCTGAATTCTACTGGCCTTAAATTTGGCTGAGGAAAATCCTTAAAGAAAGCATATTCTCTAATTCCTAGTGATTTTTTTTATTGTTTGTATTTGATGATGCAACAGTGACGTAGATAAAATTTTATACAATTATGTAGTGCTTCTTCTGGAATTAGTGGAACTGAAATACACATACAAGTAAAATAGTTTAATTTTATTGTTCAGAGCAATTACAGCATGAAATCAGACAAAAAGGAGGCAAATCCTGCTGTAAAAGGCTAAAGAAAGTATTCAGATGTCAATACAACTTCATTCATTAGAAACAAATCTGCCACTAGGAAATAGAAAATGGAATTTTACATTCATTATAATAAAAATCCCAACAAGAGTATGGCAGTATGAAGGATGTCCCACATGACATTCCTGAGCAATCCATTAAATATCATTATTTCTGCAGGATTTGCAGTTATAGCCACGGCCTCCATGCATTTCATCTCGCTGTCCTAAATGAAAGAGCCCTCGTGGCACACAATGTCTCATCTCACAAAGCATTTGGCACTTCAGCTTTTCCAATTAAAACCCGAATGAACAACAGGGATGTTTCTTTTCAGCACAAAATATTCGGTGCCTTGTGCAATTTGGGCCTGAATTTGTATGTCCTTTTATCAACCTCTGTTTAAATTGTTCATTTCCATAATATTTTTACTTGAAATTTTCTTTGTTGCTAGTCAAGATATTAAACTGAAATTTTAGTAGCACAATGCAAATGGGATAGAGACAAACAGAGAAGATAAACACTTGAGACAAGTCAAAACATTGTTTTCATAGATTTTAAACAAAATGTGTGAAGATGTGATTTATAAATGAAAATCAAAATGAAATGTAACTAAATTTCTCAAACCTAAATGTTTAAAATTGTCTTTGAGCAGATTAGAACATTTAGTTCAGCAGTAAATACATTTTGGGAGTTTCATTTCAAATGTTTGAATGGTTTCATTGAGTCATCGAAGTGAAAAAAAGCAGTTCTCAGTTAAGGTTATGGGAACACCTATAAATGTTGGTGGCAAGTAATATGATAATGACATGCACAGAAATATTCCACTGAACTTGTAAAATATGAAATTCATTAGTTTGATAAAAAAGTATTTCCATGACCTTTGTTCCCCAGGGTCTTATGGATAGGTACTTATGTTAATGTATCCAGCATAAATATATTTTTATAATTTACATACTCCCAGAAAAAAAAATAACAGCCTATTTTTACCTATCTCCATACATATTAAACAACAAGAAGGCAATGAAATGTGAAAAGGCAGCAGCTAAAATGTGCAAACCCAAACATTTATAAAGATATGATCAAGACTGAGCCACAAATGTCACCCTATTCCCTGTTGCAGACTACAAGGCACCTGAGGAATGATGGAAATGGCAAAGTGAGGGTCTATCAAAAGCAGTGCCATGTTCAAGATAACGAGGTCATCAGTCCATTGTGCATTTTTGGGATGGAACTAACAGGAAAACTCACTGAGGGTCAAAATGCTGTATTGCAATCAAAGTCCTTCAAAGCAGCTCTTTAAGAACCTGTACATCCAAATGGCAAAGAGAGGTGGTTATAATAAGCAAATTAGAGAAATACATAAAAATAAGAGGAAAGTTTGAGTATTAAGTGTTGTTCAAAACTACACAGTATGGTTCTTCCACAGAAAACAAAAGCACTGTGTTGGTTTGTAATATCCATGAGCTACACTCAGAAAAAAAAAGGATTGGTTCATTTATCCAAAATAGACCTTTTCCCAATGACAAAAATGCCATTTCCTAGGCAAAACCCAGAACAGCCATTAAATACAGGGATGACCTGAGTGTGCTGATGGTGGCTGAGATCTGGGAAGAGACAACATGTCAGAGCATGGAAGATAAGCTGAAAGAGGGGAGGACTGGATGGGATTTTGGGCAGGAATTGTTCCCTGGGAGGGTGGGCAGACCCTGGCACAGGGTGCCCAGGGCAGCTGTGGCTGCCCCTGGATCCCTGGCAGTGCCCAAGGGCAGGTTGGACATTGGGGCTGGGAGCAGCCTGAGACAGTGAGAGGTGTCCCTGCCCATGGAAGGGGTGGCACTGGAGGGGTTTTGAGGTCCCTTCAAACCCAAACCATTCTGTGTTTCTCTGGATCTAAGAGTAACACATCGTCTTTCTAAAGATGAAGACTTTTTGTCCAAAGAAATAAATGTTTCCAAAGTTGTTGTTTTTTTTTTTAACTATTTTGGAATATTAGCAGTGGCAAGTGGAAAGAAAACTTGCAAGTCTGATCAGATTCCCAGCCATTTTAATCTACAGAATGGTGACCGACATTAAGGAAAGGGAAGAATGACTAATTTAAATTAAATTTAATCTAACGAAGCTACAAACTTGCCAATATATTAGAAACTTATGCACTGCCATCTCAACAAACAAAATACCATAACTCTGTTTAAAAAAAAGCTAAAAATTGGCCTTGAAAACAAAGCAGTTCTAATGAGACTTTCATTCATCCCCTTCATGATTCATTATGTTTGTAAAACACTTTGAAACCCTGAGATGAACAGTGCCAAAGACTTGCAAAGCATCACCATGATGATCCAGAGGGTTGTTATCATTGCCATCAAAAACGGTGCCTCAGGAAAGGGCACTTTCCACAGCAATCCATTTGGGATTTTAATCCTCACTTAATTCCAGCAGGAAGCCACTTTTACCATCAGATCCAAACCTGTGTCCAGGGAGGGAAACTGTCAGGAATAAATCCTTCACTCCCAGCCCCAACACTGTTAAACAGAATTGGATCTGAATTAGAGCTCAGCAGGGTGCAGCATCAATTCAGCATCCACCTCCACGGGCAGCAGCTCCGGCTCTGCATCTACTCTCCTGCTGGATACTGGGCAGGCAATTCCAGAGCTCCTCTCCTGCTGGACACTGGGCAGGCGATTCCAGAGCTCCTTTCCTCCAGGACACTGGGCAAATCATCTGCCTCTTTTGATCTCATGCAAATGTTGTTCTAAAGAATACTGCACAGAGAGTGCCAAAATAAAAATATGTGCAAATGCCTAATATGAAAAAGGAAAAGTTAATTTCTTTAAAATTTTTTATTATTATAATATATTATCATTTTTATTTTAACACTCCCCTGAACACAGCAAGTAGTTTAACTTCACAGTTACACTGAATTCCTCCAAAATTTCTTCAGTATTAGCTGAGGATTGGGGAATTTTTTGCCATTCTAGGCAGCAACACACCTCACTTTGACATCTGTGTCATTAAAATAACAGGGCTGTGCTGCTATTGAAGGAGAGATTGCGGTTCCATACATCAACATCAACTCATCCCCCTATGACACATCAGCAGGATTTCCACAGCCAGCATCTGCCCAGGCAAAGGAATTTGTGGGAAGTTTTGCAGGAGCCCCCATGTACCCAAGTTCTGCCTTTTGCCACTGCTGTTTCTGCTGATGAAATATTAATGATTCTTTGCAAGGTTCAGCTATGCCATGCTGGTAATCTGTCACTTTTACTCACTTATCTATAAGTAAGCTAATTACATCAATGGTTAAAAGGTTATATTTTTTATTGTTCTTAAGTCTAGATCTGACAGATGTTACTTTCACTCCATAGGTGCTGTTTTTGGCAGCACACCTCAGTGGAATTGCCCTGAAATTAAATTTCTGCTTTGGTTCATTAGAATATTCAACAAGAATCATAATTAACTTATCCTTTCTGTTTTGTTTCTCTCTTGAATTGCTTTGCATTTGTTTGTTAGTTTTGGGGCAGACAGAAAATATGTCTATTAAAGATTTCGGAAGTCTCCTGGAAAAAAAGTAACTTTTATTGAATTTGTTCCTGCTTGGAGAGCATCAAGCTGTACTTGTCTTTCTCCAGTTAAACCCAAAGCAGTCTGCAAACTTCTGCAGCTGACCAGTCATGTATGGGGCCTGTCCCAAATTGCACCTCTGGCTCTTCATTCTGCTGTTAATTCACAGAATGGTTTTGAAGTTAATGAAGCTGTGCCAGTTTTCATGTGCAGAATATTCTGCCCATTATTTCTGACATCAAACAGTTACAGAACAGCTCTACCAGGCTCCTTGTTTTTATCAAGAAACAGTTCATTTAAATGAAGTGTATTGTATTGTACAACTCTTTTAAAAAAGGCTTAAAAAGCCAAGGGAGTAGAAAGAGTAGATTACTGTATTACTTACAATAGCGGGGTGGAAGAGCTTCATTTTGATGTAAATTCCTCTAAGGAATGATGGGTTCATTTTGCCTTGATACCGTTCAAGGTGTCAGTAATTCTTTGTGCAAACAACATATCAGATATACAGAAAAGCTTTCCGTAAGAGTACACTGGAAACCAACAGGTTTGGTACTTTTAATAGACTAACAGAGTAGTTTGGGAGCAGTTTCTTTTCCTTTTGCTTTTTTCTGATGGTTTGGGAAACAATGATCAGCATCCTCATGTCTCAGCAGAGGATAGTTTGGGGAAATCATGCGACACAAAGGGTGGGGGCTGCTCTTCCTCCTGACCCTGCCCGTCCAGCAGAGCAAACTGGACAGAGCTGCTCATTCTCCTGAGGGATGATCAGCATGGTGCTAATCCTGTCTGCTAAGTGGTGATCATCGTGCTAAACTCCTCAGAGGGGGGAAATCAAGGATTATGCTCCCGGCGTCCTTCAGTTCCACAGCTCCACACCGCAGACGTCCACCTCTCTGCCACAATCTGCCTCTGCTGGCTTGCTGAAGGGTCTGCTGACAGGAAAACACTGTTTCAAAGCTTCTAAACATGTTTCCCAAAGACAATGCGAAGATTTAAACACACCTAAAATCGGTCTATGCCCTGCCTCCCTCAAATCAGAGCAAATCAGGGAACAGATCCATCTCCAGCCCTGCAGTGCAAACTCTGCTGCCCACTCACGAGACCAGAGCACAACACCTGGGACACACCCAACAGCTCAGGATCAGAGGAGACCACACCACCACTTTTGGGAAGCTCTGCCAGAGGTGCCAACTCGACAACTGCTTGGAATTCTCATCCTTGTAACTGGGAGTAAGAACCACGGTGGGTTCTTGCAGCTCTCTGTGAAAAGGCCACAGGGAAAATAATGTGGCTTAGAGCACCATTTGCTCTCCCTGACTACTCATTTGGATCATTCCCCTGGTTCAGAACACAATTTCTCTTCCTATGCTGCTGTTCTTCAAGTCACCACTTAACTCATTTGCATTTTTGCCCTGGCAAAGAGAAATGTTCTGAAAGAAATGTTCTGTTTCTTTCTGTGTTGATCCTTATCCCTTTCCAGTTCACAGCCTGATTACAAAAAATCAGTCTAAATAAGTGTTGATCCTCCAATAAAACTTCAAACACTGTCCAGGAAGCCCAAGAAAACAATATAAAGTGAAAGGAAAGGTAGAGGGGGAAGCTGCACATTGCTGCTTCTGTTCAAAGCCCAGACTGCCTGAAAGAATCCAGTGTAAATATAACATTGAAGTGACCTAGAGAAACCATAAACACTTGATGTTTGAGTCACAAAAGAGAAGAAACCTAGGTAAGACATCAAATACAGTAAAAAACAGCATAGAGTAATAGCTAGAAGGCAATGTACAAGGGTCAAAGAAGAGAGATATTACAAAAATCCTAAAACAAAAAGGTGCTAATTGCCATTCATCTTAAAAGTTTCCAAAGCACTGTAACTAGCCCTCATCTTTCTGTTAGATGAAAGAATAATTTTTCAGGTAGAACACTTCAAATACAAAGCAAAATCACCCCCCTCAAACCTCAAGTAAGAAAAAAAATCCCCCAGAATATTCTGCGTAAATTGCACCAAAACTCACTGGACTTGTAAAAGCAAAACCTGAGAAGCCAGTTCAGTGTTTAATCATTGCAGCCTCCTGTCAGTAATAACTTGTGAGCAGGTTAATGTGATTATTTGTATCATTAAGCACAACCATCGAAAGATACAGAAAATATTGTTTAAGGACACCCAGGGCCTGTTCTGTTCTGGTTCACCTTAAACTATCACTTTGAAGCACTTTTTGCTTTTAGACTAGAGTTTATATTTACTGTTAAATTAAACACAACAGAATGCACTTTCTGCTTGATTTTTAGAAATTTGCAGGAATGTGAATTCCCAGCTGTATACATTCCAGCCATGGACATATGGAGCGTGTGGAAGATTTGGAGCTCTTCCTCTACCTTTAGAAACCTAACTGAGTGGCTGAAATTGCTCCTTTGTCTCAGAAAACACTAGCTAGAATTCACTCTTGGTGGCTCCTTGGGGAAGGTTCTGGGGGGCTGTGGAGCAGGAGTAACTCCACCCCACCATGCTCTGCCCAGTGTTGACACACTCCAAACTCCTCTGGCAGGAGAACTAGCTCTGCTTTCCCCCACGGATGCTTTGAACACAGCAGGAGTACATTTGGATAACATTTAAAGTCAAACACTCCAATAGGTCAAGGCCAGCAGAATTAATGATCTGCATTAGTACATCACACAATCATATCTCTGCTCTTTTTCCCTACATGGAAAATAGAAGTAATATGGTGTGGAATGAGGAAACAAACACCAGATCCTTCTAGCATTTTTTCTGTCAGTGCTTCACAGGATTTTGGGATAAATTCTCACACAGCCATTATTCCTTTTATTCTAGCCTTTACTGAGCTCTCCATAGTGCAGAAGGTGGGGATACTGGGCTATGTTTTGGCTTTTCCACCTGATCTTCCTGCTTCAGGAATACTGAAGGATCTGATCTTCACCTTGAAATGTCAATCCCATTTCAGCTTATACTGAAATACTTATTCCAAACCAGATAATTTTAAGTCACTTTTCCAGGGTTACAGAATTCCATTTTTCCTCCATCTTTTTGGCCAGGCCATGCTGGGGCCTGACTTATTCACAGCCCATGGAGCTGGAAAAGCTGTGCCATGGCCACTTTCCTTCACTGAATTCTCTTGTATAAAAGGACTCCTTTATGAGAACAAACAGCCCCACAAGTCACAATTCAAACCTTCTACAGCATCTTGAGGGTTTGTACTTGCTAAAGTCCCAGCACAGATTCCCCAGAGGAACCAAAAACTCCTCAGACTTTTGACTAAGGGATTTATAAGGACTAAAATATCCACCAGAACACACAAACATCCAGTGAAGGAATGTTTGCTTTAGACATTCCAATTAAAATCTCCTGTCAGTCCGACTCCGTCTGTGACATGTTAGTGTTGACTTGCTCACCACAATACAGCAACCCAGCCCCAAACCATCCACAAGTTACACATCTGGCACTTCTGCTGCATGGGGCAGTGCTTCCATCTGGGAAAATTCACTGGGAATAACAGCAATGGAAATGCTATGAAAAAATTAAATGTTTCCATATTGTTATGCCTCAAATGAAAAATGCGACAGAGAAATACGTTGGGTTACACATTGTAGATGCAGAACTGGCTGTGAGAGGAAAGAAAAAGCTGTTCCAGTAGCAGGAGATAATTATGGACAATGACAGGATATCTCATAAAGTGTCCTGGGGAAAAAAATTGACCCAGGCTATCAATAAAATAATTCCACTTTATCTTTTCATCTTTGTCTCAGCTTCTTTTCCTTCTTTCTTTCTTTCTTTCTTTCTTTCTTTCTTTCTTTCTTTCTTTCTTTCTTTCTTTCTTTCTTTCTTTCTTTCTTT
>VZUI01035187.1:0-42064 GCA_013401135.1 Cettia cetti | reverse complement strand
ATAATAATAATAATAATAATAATAATAATAATAATAATAATAATAATAATAATAATAATAATAATAATAATAATGATAATAATAATAATAATAATAATAATAATAATAATAATAATAATAATAATAATTTATGCCAAATAAGAAACAAACAAGACTTAAAAGAAACCCAACAAATCAAACAACAACAAAAAAATAGAAGAAATATTTTCAATATAAAATATTCAGTATGTGCGACATGTATGCATTCTACCAGTTTAAGTGAAATACTCCATTTAAAGTAGATCTGGAAACATATGAGCACAATTTTTAATTCATTACTGAAAATGAAGGAAGGTGGTCTGTTAGACTCATACAACTGACAGCAGTAAGCATATTGTATTGTCACAGTTCAAAAATTGCAAGCTATTTTGAATGGAAGGAGAAAAAAAAATAGTTGCAACAGAATGGTGAAGCCCCAGGGTAATTTTTCTCCTCAAAGGCACAGCAGTAAAGCCATTGTGACATAGATTAAGCAGTTCCACTGCTCCTAGGGATTCTAACTCTCTAATGCACTACCTAGACATATGCTAATTGTTCTTTCTTCAGTTTTCTACTTTCTGAAGTCCTTCCACACCTAACTTTCCTGTAGGATTTCATGAAAAGGCTGGTTGCCTCTCTCAAAATAATGAATTTTGCTTAGGCATCCGAGACTATTGACACTGATCTTGTAATTGTTGTCTTTTTGCTGCAATTATGATGATGATAATAATAATAACAAGTACAACAAGAGTTCCTTCAGGAAACCATGCCACACAAGAATAGAATCAATGTTAAATATTGCATCCTAATTATGGAAGTGCTGCTGAGAAGTTCTGTGGTTTGCCTTATGTTTTAGATGCTATGTAAGTATCTTTCTTAGGACAAACATGTATTATTTAAAGGACCAGAAATATTTAATAGAACTGAGACAATGCCCAGCTAAACAGATAGTAACAGAAACAGGTAACATAATTATAAGGGTAAAGCATATGTAGAATCCTTTCCTGAAAAGCTTTTGCTTATAATGAAGAATTCAGAGGGTAGGACTATCCTGTGAGAACATTTGAGAGCTTGTGATAAAGTGTGCACTTGTGAGACAAGTGAGAATTTCCTCATCACTGGTGAGGCCGTACCTCAAATTCTGTGTTCAGTTCTGGACCCCTCACTACAAGAAAGACATTGAGGTGCTGGAACATGTCCAGAGAAGGGAAATAAAGCTGGTGGAGAGTCTAGAGCACAAGTCTTATGAGGAGCATCTCAGACTCTTCTCCCAGGTAACAAGTGACAGAGTGATAAGAACACCTCTCAAGTTGTGCCAGAGGAGGTTTAGATTGGATGTTAGGAAAAAGTCTTCACTGAAAGGGTGACCAAGTATTAGAACAGATTGCTCAGGGAAGTGGTGGACCACCATCCCTGGAAGTATTCAAAATACATGGGAACGTGGCACTTGGAGGTATGGTTTAGCACTGAACAGAGTGGTAGTAGGTTAATGGTTGGACTTGATGATCTTAGAGGTCTTTTCCAATCTTAAGAATCTGCAATTCTAGGTGATTATATCTAGATCTTACTATCATAAGCTATGAGGTGGGAATTTGAACCATCTAGGGCTACTAGAGCCAAAATCAGTGGTTCACATTAATTATACCTATATATATATATTAATTATAATATATATTATGTAATACAAATAAAATTATTAAATATATATAAATTATATCTATAATTATATTATACAACAAATTGAAGAACATCCGATACAACTGTTAGAGTTGTTCCCTAACTATTACTGCTAACTTGGAGAGTCTTAGTTCTTTTCATCCAGTGTAACTTAGGAGGGATCTTTGAATGTATTCAAGTATGTCATTGTGCATGCTTTAACGGAGTCTCTATTTTGCAAGAGTTACCAAGGCCCAGGGGATTAAAATCTCAATTTCCATGCAAATCTGCTACAAATACTGAGACAAAGGAACATTTAAGCAGCTCTAATGTGAGAACACCACAAAGGAACACTACACATCATAATGCTAGTCTATTCTTCTGTGATTCAATGATATTTCTTTGAGCCTTGTGTAAGCTGTAAATATACTTAACATCTTTTATATTAAATTATTGTAGTTTTTCTAAAAGAAAATATTTTAAATTACGTAAGAACATTTCAGTAACTACTTCTCATGCTGCAGTTTATTTTACTGTGCACTGAAAAATTCTTGACTCGTTTCAGCCAGGACAGGGTTAATTTTTGCAGTAGGTAGAAAGGGGTATGACTAAGGCTGGGGTGTTATTATATACCATTTCAGGTCATTGTTGGGAGCAGGAGGAAAAGGAGTCTCTCTTCTGGGGAGAAAAGGTTCCTTCAAGTCAAGAAAAAACCTTGTGGGGAAAACTGTCCACAAGGTTTGTTTGTGTTTGTGTTTGTTCATTTTCATGAGCTTTCCATGTAATTTTTTTCTCTTTCTTGTACATTTTTTTGTAATTAATTTTGTTGTTATTGTTAATTTCCTTATCTCATTGCTGTTTCCAGTAATTTTTTCTTGTTTCATCTCCTGATCTTTGCCTTTTGTGCCTCCAGTTGGAGGGGGAAGGGGAAGAGGCAGCACGGTTCCAGGGGCAGCACTAAATTGGGGAATATGGTTCCTAACCTACAACAACTGGGAACTAGATAGAAATTAATCAGATAGAATTAGTAAGAGAGAAACAAGAAATTAATCACCTAAAAACCTGTGGCTGTTTCACTCAGCCACAGCAATAAATATCTAAAGCAATGACTGCTGACAGGTGGTTTCACTTTGCAGAACACAACATGCTATATCCTAAAACAGCTAGAACGAGCTTCTTATTTCCAAAAACATGGCCATGGTAGCATCTTTTTGGATTTATTTGGCAGAGGTTGAATTTGACCAGATTTTTTATTAAAAAAGCATAAGAAAACTATGAGGTTATAATAAAATACCTACCAGTCACAGGTCATTGCTTTAGATATTTATTGCTGTGGCTGACGAAACAGCCACAGGTTTTTAGGTGATGAATTTCTTGTTGCTCTCTTACTAATTCTATATATATACCATCATCACATTCTTGTTGCATTTTCATCTGCTGCCATGCACCCACGTCCTACTTCTGATCCTATGCATTTTGTCACTAATTAGGTTACTAGGTCAAGATGTACAAGGGAAATTTCGTTCTTGAAACAGAATAAATCAAATTGGAATGGTTCTTCTGAGATATTTAGTCCAACTGCTTGCTGAAATCAGTTTTAGCTATGGGGTCAGAACAGGATGGTCAGTAAAGTCTTTGTCCAGTGGGGTTTGGAAAACCTCCAAGCACAGAATAGTTCTCATATCTGGTGGAACATTTAAACCATAATGTGAATAATACATTGCTTTACTCATAGTAAATGTGATTTCTTGTGTCCCAAGAAGAAAAATAGAAGTTGAGCCTTTAGCGGAACAGTAGACTTTTATTGTCATTTGACTAAAAAATGCATAAAAATGCTTCAGTTTTAAATAAGACCCTTATATACAACATAAAACATGCCTAAATAGAGAAGAATAACAAAAGTACTACTACTAATAATAATAATGATAGGGCTAGTGAAAATAGTAATAATAATAATAATAATAATAAATTTTAATATTAGTGTATCCTGGAGGCATTCATAGTATAGAGTGATTTGTAATTAATTTTTTTTAATACAATGCTATACTTATATTGCTTTAGAGTGATGATAGAACATTTTTTTCTTTATGCCTTTAACACACAGTACAGCTCTTCAAATTTCCTTTATTTCAATTTTATTTTACATACAATTTTATATCACAATGTTTACGTAATAAACAAGACCATACTGTAAGATATGTGTGTTTACGTTATTATAGGAAACACATACATATTATATTCAATGCCACATACCAATCCAATTATTTTCTCCATATTGAACTCTATTAGTTCAAATGAGACATATGTTATTTCTTATAAACTTATCTTTCACGTACAAGTTTTTAGTTATCTTTAAGTTTTAAAAGTTTTCCTTAATTTTAATAAAGTAATTGATCATACAAAATCCTATGTTCTTCAAATCAAAATTAAGAAGTCATAGATATTGAATTGATAGCCTGCCCAGCTACAGTGTGACAATGAGGCTTTTTCTCCTCTGGAAATATTGACAACTGTGTTAATTTTCTTATGATGTTTCCAATATTCAGACACGAATTAATAGATTTTACTTGCACAAACTTCAGGTTTGTCTTGTTCTATATCCCTTTTTGTAAATTTATTCAACTGTCAATTAAACCTTAATTCTTAACTGCTATATCTTTAAATGTAGTTCGATTTCTTCATTTTGTATTTCAGTAAATGTTTCTGCCCTCAGCAGGGGATGCCCCAGCTATGCACTGATCCAGCAGTGCAAAGTCTCAGCCTTGCCACTGGTCACTGGTTTAAGCTCTGTGCTGGGGCGAGTGGCTGCTGCCTGCTCTGCTCCAGCTTTGGCTCTGGGATGGCCCTGCTGGGGAGGGGGTGACCTCCCCCACCTGTCACTGCCTGGCAAACCATGGGGTTTTGACAGGGTGAGATGTCTGGGCACCCCTGCCAGGCTATTGCTGGCAGCCTGGGAGCAGGAAATGTATAAATGGAAACCCAAGCAAAGCCCAAGACTGGGCGAATAAGAAAGTATCAGTATTGTGTTCCTTCAAACAAAGCGAAGAATGAAATCACGCTCCAGTCTAAAGTTCAAATATCTAAATAACAGTGCAAGCTACAGGTGATGTTTTTCTTTTTATCCCTTTTGTTCTTGTATTCACTTTTAAATTAAATGGGAAGATATAGTTCTCAAGAGGCATGCATACTTATCTAAGGTCCCAAATTGATATTTAATGAAAACAAATTTTGTCAAAGTTTCAGACCAAGGAAATTGAATTTTTTAGTTGTTTTAAATACTTTGTTTCCTGTGGTCTAAATATTATCTGTGCAGTGGAAATCAAACCTTGTCTTAACAAAGAAAAGATACTTCAAAATAGGTGACAACTTTTCAAAGGTTGAAGACCAATCAGGGCAAATTTAATTTGACTTGATACAGGTGAAATAATTGCCTGGAATAAGTCTATTATTGACATAAAGTAAAATAGAAATAGAAAATCTAAATCTTTGGTATTAGTCATTAAACTATAATAAATCTTACTTAAGATGAAATCAACAAAAACAATCTCAGAGACCTTATCAGCCCTAGTTTTCTGTGTGCTGCACATAGAAAACTCTTGTTAACAGATTATTTACTCATAACAAGCTTAATGAGACGATGCTAAAATGATGTTGTAAGGACCTTATGCTTTTCACAAGATTAATGTCAATGTGAAAAAAGGGGCTTTTGTTCTTTGCAGTCAGTTACTGGTTTTAGGTATGGTTTTAGATTTGTAAGAAATTATTTAACAAATAATTGATTTTCTTTCTATAACTGGAATGCTCCACAATATGGGTTTTTAGTATTTCTGCTCATGTTTATTTTGTTAATTTTCTGCTCATGTTTAGTTTGTTAATTTTCATTCCTTAGATTTATGCTATAGATTTTTTTTTAATAATTGGCTACATTATTGGTTATACATATGATAAACATAGTAACTGATCTCTTGATTCCCACCTGTCTATTATGAGATCTCATGGAATGGTCACAAGTAGTTGCCAGTAGTCTCTGTAATATTTGATAATTGACTTGAACAAGGGAACTAGGTGTGGCTGACCAATTCTGAAAGGAAATCTCTCCTTTTCTCTTAGTTCTTTCTATTTTCAACAGGATGTAAAATTTTTAGTTACTGGAGAAAGACCAACTTTCTTTTTTTTTTTTTTTTTTCTATATCATGTATAAATTAGTATAGCATGCTAATTTATTATTCTTTTCCATTTTTGAGTATGCTCTCAGCAATCAACTGCTTTTTTATCATGCATGTTTCTATCATGTTTGTCTTTTCCAAATAGAACATATTTGACTTTATTGTTGCCCAAAATTCTGTGTTCTTCCTATTCATTTTTTCAAACTAGTCAACTCTCATAAATTGGTATCTTGAATTTTTAATCTTCTTAAATGGCACTCAATTTTTTTTTATTATCTCTTATTTAAAAAGAAAAAGAAACAGAATTGAAGAGTCTTCATCTTCCTCAGTCCTTAACCCTAATAATGAAGTAATTCCACATTTGGTATATAGAGATTTTATATACTCTTATATTATATAAACATAAACATTTTAATAATATATTTATAAGTTCTATTATATTTATGAGTTCTATTATATCTTCTTATGAGTCTGATAAGAAGTAAACAAGCCAGAATATATGTATTTTCAAACTTCAGGTCCCAAGATGGTGATTCTACCATTTCCCTGGGCACCCCGTTTCACCATCTGATCACCCACTCAGTGAAGAAATTTTTCCTAATATCTAATCTAAACTTCTCCTAGTGCAACTTGAGGCCATTTCCTCTCATTCTGCCACTTGTTACCTGGAGAAGACACAAACCCCTACCTCACTACAACCACCTTTCAGGTAGTTGTAGAGTGTCTCCTTTTCTCCAGGCTAATCAATCCCAGCTCCCTCAGTCATTCATAGGATTGTCCTACTCACCCTTCACCACCTTTGTTGCCCTTTTCTGGAGTTGAGGGCCCAAAACTGAACACACAATTCAAGATGCAGGTGAAAGCCTTGATGGAAGATGTGAAAATCTCTAGATTGGGATGCAGCTGCAGAATTGTGCAAATGAGCTCCAAGAAAGGCTGAGACATCACCAGTTGTGAAGCAGGTTGAATATATAGCAGGAATTGGAAAAGGCTGCTGAGTTTTCCTTATTAAATATGAGACAGATTAATCCTTCCCCTGAATGGATGACTTGAAAGAGTAGGAGAATAATTGTCTTCTTTTAATCTTAGAGTCACCTTTAATCTTAGTGTCACTCATAGATGTGAGAAGACTATATTAGTCTTCTCACATCTATGGCATTTCCTTGCCTCCTGCAGTATTCTGACATGCGGGAGTGCCTCCAGGTTGCCATCAATACATTAACACCCCCCACATGGTATGTGTGAGATACTTTTCCCTTTTCTTTGATGTGCAGAGAAATTATTTCTAGCAAGGTAAGTATGGTCTGTAAAGTAGAGCTCAAAGAGGTGTCTTCAGTCCAGTAACACATCTGGCTTAGTCTGAGCTATGAAAAAATTTACAGGTAACATTTTAAGCAAAGTGTTTGTTATGTGGTGTTATAGTCTGTCTCATACCAACTTTACAGAACATTTGGTTGTATTCAACAAGATTATTTCAATTAAAAGTTTTTGTATTTTGAAAAAGGATTAAAAAAGAAGACACATTTCAAATTAAATGACAGTCACATTGGAAGAGAATGACAGACTGTCTAAGTTATAGTCATAACCAATTGCCAGCCTTTTGTGTCTACAGTGCAACAAATTGTAAGCTGAGTACATTTTGCTCGTGTTACTAATTTAAATGAAAATGTTTATTCATATCAGGAGGGATTAGTCCATTGATCATAAGGAATTATTGTTAGGGATGTATTAGTGATGTATTAGGGATGTATTGTTCAGGGGGTATTAGAATGTGGATGCTGAATTTATAGAAGAAATTTAAACATCTGAACATAAATTATTTTCTCTAAGAACTACCAAAAATATTTTGAGCTTGTGAATTTTGACAAGAACCCTTGAGGTCCTAATACTGAGTAGGTTATTTTCTTTATTAGAATTAATACTTTAAAACCCCCTTTTTTAGTTTTTATTTTTTAAAATTTAATTAATTTTCATTTGATACATGTATTCATTTTCATCTTTAAACGCATCGTACCATAATTACTGTAATGCTTATAGTTTTTATTCACAGCAAATCTCAGAAATTCTTTCTAGGGTGGGAATGACAAAATGGACTTTTACCCTCTAGAGATGTCTGAATCTTTTAGCACTGGCAGGGCTAAAGGTTCATTTTTCCTATTAATATTGCTAAAGCTTTCCGAGAAGGGGCAAAAATATGGAGGTACCATTACAGGGCATTCCTGTTCTTTCCAACAGAGTCAATCTTACTTGGCAAGCTCTAATCTTACTTATATCTCATGATATGTATTTTTTTGAATAAACAAGGCACAAAGTTGAAAAGGAAATAATTTTTTTTATTTTTCAAGATTGGGTCGTAATAGAAGCACACGAGAATATGGAATAATTGCCAATGATTACTTTAACTCATTCCAGAGTGTTCTCTTTTAAATTCCAGATTTAAATTGTAGCCATCTCCAAGATCCCAGACATGGCCAAATATCTGCCATGGGAAGCAGCAAATAAATTCCTTGATTTGCTTTGCTTATTTGTGTGGCATTTGCTTTGCCTATTAAACTGTCATTCCAACCAGTAGGTTTTCTTACATTCACTTTTTGTTTCTTCTCCCATCCTACTGTGGGTGCAAGCAACTGGCTGTGTGGCACTTCCCAGGCAGTGGGCAGTAACTGCCTACAAAGAAACCTAGGCACATTTTATTTGTCAATTAGTATTTTGTAAAATACTAATGTTTTAAGATATTTAGATGGAAGTTGTGGCACTTGCAAGCATAAAAGTTTACCACCATATCATTCCTAGTGAATGTCTTCAAAAAAACTATTTCAAAGGATTTTATGTCTTGCATCATTTGCCAAAAGTCTCTGCATTTCAGTTTCATTTTGAGAAATTACACCACCACCAAGACATATCATTTTAGTTCTGTATTCTTCCTATAGGAAACCTATGCTATTCAACTTCCTGAAAACTGTAAAAAAGTTAATCTTGAAATTTCATTTTCTCCACAGCTTGCAAGCTGGTACTTAAAGCATCCTTGCCTTGCCACAATTACAGATGTCATCACTTTATGTCTATAATTTTTATTATATATGTCAATATAACCATCCTTTTTCATATTTATACTCTATGTAATTCCAGTTGGATATTCTTTATTGATAAATATTATGAGCTATGTGAACAATCTATGTAACTAAAAGAATTTATGTGGAAATATTAATATTAATAAACATACTGTGAATTGGTTTGAGTTTAGAATTGAAAGCTTAGTTGCATTTTCTGGATTTTTAAACAGGTGATAGGTGTGAAGTCAACATAGATGAATGTATGTCTTCTCCTTGCCTCAACAATGGAAGTTGCATTGATGACATCAGTTCCTACAAATGTCACTGTAAGAGAGGTTTCATCGGAACAAACTGCGAGATAAATGTTAATGAATGCTTGCCAAATCCTTGTCTTCATGGAAGGTGCCTATTTTTATTTAACTATTATTATCTCCATGATAATGTACCTAACTAACAATATTTAAGACTTAATGATATGGGAAGTTTGATAAATATACTTTTAATTATGTTCTTCCATAAAGTAAGAGTACAAGCACACTTAAGGATGACAGATGTTGCCTGCTTAAGCTAATGTAATATAGTGATATTATCTCAATTTCTCTTGCATTTTTGTTCATTGCCATAACTAGTATTCAGTAAGTGAGGATTAATTAGTGTTTAATATACTTAAAAGCAAATCTTTAGCTGTTATATGCCAACAGTTGATATGGGAAGATATCTTCTAATGTGACAATCAGAATCCTTAAAAAATGCCTCAGCACACATAGTATGCACATCTGAAATCCATTATAAAACTATTGAAAAGTACTGTGGATTACAGTAGATTACATCAGACCATTATTTTGAAATGCATGGAATGATGCTACTAGTGCTGAATCTGGTATTACACAACGTCACCTGAATAACATTCTTTTGTATTTCAGATGCATAGATCTCATTGATGGGTATCGATGCTTTTGTGAACCAGGATGGACCAGCTCAAGATGTGAGATAAATATTAATGTATGTTTTCAAAATTTTTTTTTAATTATAAAGGAACAGGTGTGAAACTCATCATTGAAACTCATCTTTATTTAGTTGACCTCTGAAGTCAGTATATTGAAAATGTATGACAGAAATTCAGATGTTTAAAATCCATTCTGCACATTATTTTTGCTTACATGACAGTGCATTAGAAAAGACCATTAACAAAATGTTGAAAGAAGTTTAAAGGTGAAGTGTGAATGATAAATCTGGAAAGCCACAGCAAGCTAAGCCAACATTACCTGAATATCATTTGTCCCTCAGTTTGGGATGAATAGTATAATTACCTAATCTGCATGTTTGAGTCTCATTTACTGTAGTTTATCTGCATATTTGAATAGTATACTTCAAGATGCAATGTTCTACACTGAAAGCTGCCATGACTTTTCTTTAAATTTCAAAATCCATGCAATAATAGAATTCTATGGTATAAAACCATGGCATACTAAATATACTGCCCACTTCATGCTCTGAAGTTCATTAATAGTTTTATTGTTCTCACGGGGATTGGCTGTGGACAAGAAGGGATCCATGCATATATGTCTGTGCTGTGCAGATTCTCATGGTCAGCAAACCAATTTGTAGAAGGTGACAGCATCTGGCATAACAATGAACAGAGTTTACACTGTTGACTGAACTTTGGAGAAAGTATTGAATTGATTTCAACTATTTTAGGTTTTCTGCCAAACAGAGTTTAATCTGATCTTGGGATATGATCCTTTTAAATGCATTTGGTCTCAGGAGAAAACCAGGCATGAAAAAGTCTGGCATGAACCTTCCTTCAGGCTATCTGGCTTCTACTGTGCTACTGAATTGTCAAAAAACATTCCAAAATGTTATAGAAACTTCTTTTCAACTTATGCATGGATGCAGGAATTTTCCTATTTTTCTTTATTTACAGCTTAAAGTACTATATAACTAAAAATGTGTTATATTACATAAGGAAATTATTGTTCATAATTTTTCTGTTGAAAAGTCTCAGACAAGGAATAATTCTAGCTGGAACATTAGCTTCAAAACTCCTTTACAGAATGGAAAAGCCAGAAAATAAGTAATCCAGATTTACAGAATGCCGATCACGATATGATAAGGTATGATATCTCAAATCTGTATGATTATCAGCTCTTGCCAACACTAATACAGGCTACCCTTGGGTAATATTTTCTCCTTAAACATCCATGATTTATGCTTTTCTCCCTTTGAAGAGAAAGAGAGATTAAATGACCTGTAGACAATGTCATAAAATTATATTCAAAAGATAATCATATTTCATAGTGAGATGTTTGAAAAAGCATAGATTAGAAATTCATGGAATGAAACATTATACATATACCTTTGACAGATATGTCTGTCGGAGTAACAGCTTCATTTTTTGATAGTCATTCTATTTGCATGCAGTGTGATTCCCACATTACACTATGCTGTGTCATATTTTAAAGGTTTTATTGTTGCGTACATCCTGCTCAGACATGTATCATGCCTATGCAACTCTTGCAGTGATCAGCTAGGCTTTCTGACTATGTAGAGGTATGCACATCACAACAATCATGGTAGGCTTATGCTCTGTAATTGTTTTTTTCTAGTTTATCTTCAGCCACTTCCTTTGTTTTAAAAAATAGTAATGATTTAACCCAGATATTTTTTTTTCCCCACTTGAAGGTACATTTCTTTGTATTAAGAGCCATGTGACTTCATTTGGTGTAGGAGCCAAGACTTTTTTTAGAAGGGGGTTGCAGGAGTGGCTTTTGTGAGAGCAGGCCAGGGGCTGCACCATGCTGGAAACAACCCATTTGAGTCAGCTCAAATAAACCAATCACAGGAGAGAGTTGAGCCTCACACTCAAGATGATAACACCTCTGTTGAAACACATTTAAGAAAAAGCAGAAAACACTGCTCAATAGAGAAAGGAGTGAAGGGGGAAAGAAGTCTGAGAAACAACCAGGCATTATGCAAGGTCGTTGAAGAAGGAGAGGGAAGAGGAACTCGAGGTGCTGTAGCAAAGATGGTCAGAGCTGTAGCTCCTGAAGAGAATCATGGTGGAGCAGGTATTTGCCAGTAGTTGATGGAGACAACCATGCCAGAGCAGACATCTGCACTGAAGCCTGGGGAAGACCCCATGCTACAACATGTGAATATGCTCTGAGTGCCCCGACAGGAGCAGGCTGTAGGCAGGAGCTGTTATGCATGGAGAGGAGCCCATGCAGGAGCAGTTTCACCCTGCGTCATAAAGAGGACCCACACTGAAGCAGGGGAAAAATGGGACAAGGAAGGAGCAGCAGAGAGTAGCTGGTGAGAATTATGATGCCTCCCTCACACCCCATCTGAACTTTTCAGGGTTAAATGAGGAGGTGGAACACTTTAAAATAAGGGAGTGAAGTTGAGCCTGGAAAGAAGTGGAGTGTGAATTTAGGTTTTCTTTATGTTTCTCGCTGGCCCAAAATCTATTTCTAGTTCCATGAACGTAAATTATTATTTTACCCATGTCAAGTCTGCTTTGCCTGTTACAGTAAATAGTAAGTGATCTCTCTGTCCTTATCAATCTAGAAGCTTTGTCATCTTGTTTTCTTTCTTTGTCATGTAGGAGGAGGGAGAGTAAAAGAATGGCTGGGTGATTATTACAAGGTCAGCAACTAAGATGATTCAAATAACCAGTTTAAAAATAAATATATTTATTTGTGTATATGTATTTCACTAGGCATACTTGGATTTGTTTTCTTTACTTTTTTTACCCTGGATTTTTTCATTCTTGCCTATGCTGCTATAAAATCTTCAAGAAAATACACTTCAAAACTTTCTCTAGTTGTCTAATACTTTTAGGTACAAAATAAGCACTTTGCATTTATAGCCTATAACTTTTGCATATCAGATATGAGTTTGTATACTGGAACTTCCCTATCAACTACAGTTTTCATTGCTTTTTCATTTATGGAATTCACTCAAGAACAAGTAACAGTAAAAATACGTGCACTATATGAATCAATTTAAATACATGATTCCCTTTGATATTTGCATATTTTTGAAATGGTAAAATGAATGTACATAATGGAAAATTGATCTTTTATCTCTCATAAACATATAATAATAATATGTGCAGTAGAAGCAATTATGGTTAATAATAGACATTACTTTTTACTTTTTTTGGCTTTTTTGTTTCTTTGCTATGATGGATGAGACATGATTGACAGACGTGCTTCTTCCATGCTCAGTTAAGACTGTCTCATCCTGTCAAAAAGGAAGTAAAAAGCATTTTGAGTCTTTACACAAGAGAATATTCAGCTTGTTGGTGCTTTGGCTTGTATCTGATAGAAAGCTGTGATCAGACTGCATCCTAGAGATTGTTTTTTCAATCTGGTTTTACCAACCTTTTCTCTCTATTTTTATGAAAGATAGAAAACAGGTCACAAAACAGGTAAATCAACTAATTTTCTGCACAAAGGCATCACAGCTTATGCACATGCAGACGCTAGGTCAGGCAAATGAATATTTATTCATCAGGACCAGCCAGATTGCACAAAAGACATAGGTATGGCAAACACTGGTGGATGTACAAAGACCCTCAGGTAAGGTGAATGCTCTTCATGCCTCTCTGAGGCTTTTTAACATTCCTGAGTATTTTTACTTATTGCTAACTAGTTTAAAAAGCATTTGGTAAAATAAGTAATTTCTCGACAGAAGCTAAACTAATGTTAACGTAGCAAAAGAAATAATGTGGTTTATGCACAAGATGCAGATAGGTAAATCTAAGAGCAGGAGGAAAGGGAGGCACCCACTTTATTCTGCACAACACATTATCTGTAATTTCAGACCTATGAGACAATTTCAGTATGTGTAATACTTCAGAGACATCCTGGCCAAGACATAGGAAATTTATTTTAAGTCCGAGTGACTAAATTAGAGAGTTTTTAAATAGAAAGTAATAGGAAAAACAGATAATATAGACTGGAGAAGTAATGAAATGGATAAGACCTACAAGAATGTTGAAGAGCTAGTTCACCCCCAGAGTGCTGAGCCCTCTGAGGACAGGCATATTTCTAATCTCTTATATGAAGAAATCCTATCAGCTGAAATCATAGTATGATCTTGCATCACAAATACTCTAGCAACAGAGTGTATCCTAAAACCCAGGAATATTAAGTTGCTATATTCAGTTGCAGGAAAATAAACTGTGTAAAAGTGAGGTCCACAAGCACATTAACAGCTATTAAACAAATAATGTTAAGAGCCCAGGTAAAATGTGCTACAGTTGAAGAACATAAAGTGGTTCAAAGCCCCTGAGTAGCTTAAGAAGGAAACTTAAGACTGTCATAAGGAAAAAAAATGGCATTTGAGTAAATGGAGAGCTTGCCTATATGGAAATAATAAAAAAGTTTTCAAAACATATTAATTCAAATGTTGGCAGGAAGTTCAAATACCTAAACCAAAGCCTTGTAAAAAGCACTCTAACTTAAAAGAATTTCTTCACATCTATCAAAGTCTGGAAGTAGGGAATTGGTGGGATTGCTTGATGGTAAAAGTGTAAAATGTGCACTCAAACAGGGTTTGAGAGAAGCTTAGTGAATTCTTTGCATTTGACAAATACCAGGAGAACCTCACATAACGGAAAGAGGGAAAAGGTGGCAGATAAGCTTCAGTCTGAGGTAATATTCTAGGGAGAAATAGCCTCGTACAACTGAATTCAACTGTCAGTTGAAATTCAGGAAAGATTTGGACAATTCTCTGAAGTCATTGTCTCAGCCTACAGCCACAGCAAAGCATAGCAAAAAAACCTGCTGGGCATGATCAGGAAGAGTATGAGGAACAAGGCAGGACACAATTTTTGTGCTAAATAAAACCAATTTGGGCACATACATTGGTTACTGGGCACAATTCTGGACTTGCACCTTAAGGAGAACAGGCAGAATTACAAAACCTACAGAGAGTAGCAAATATTATGTGAATTGCCTAGCTGACATAAAAGGAGATATTTAAAGGGCTGAAAGCATTCCCGTTAAAGAGAGGAAATTGGAAGGAAATGTAATTAAGATTTAGAAAACTACTGCAGAGGAAGATAAATGGAAAATCTCTTACCCAAATTCTGTAATGAAGAAGACACACTTGGGGGTACAAGATAAAAATAAACAGAAATATTTGGAAGAAAACTATTTTCTTTCAGAGGAAGCAGAGAACCCCTAGAACTTGCTGCCTCAAAAGGCTGGGGAGTCAGGTAATTTCTTAGTAGGTTCAGAAAAATTAGGAATGTCACAAGACAGCAGGTCCATAAGTAAATCATCAATCAGGGAAATGCAGTTTATCACATTGGATTAGACAGTTTTGCTTGCAGAAGGGAGAATGCATGGAACACAGATTTTGCTAAAGTGGCTTTCCTTCCACCATTACTATAGACAGAATACAGAGCCAGATGGAGCACTGGTGTGATCCAGTATGTTCCTGCTTTGTATCATTTTCTCAAAATTAGGTTTATTTTTATTATTTTTTCTCTTCTCCTTGTGTTCATAACACAAAATTTCAAGGCAAAACAGTCTTATAATTTTAAACTCCTTTTGAATTATTTTGGAGAAAACCAACATTCTGAATGGTGGACACAAGTTTTCCCAATTCTTTCCTCAAAATGTTGTATACATATTTAATGTACCAAAAGAAAAGGTCTTGGCAAGTTAGTATTTTTTTAAAAATGAATATATGATTATAATAACAACAAAAAAATAGTATAACAATTTTACTCATTAAAAAAAATACACTTTGTTTACAGTTTTGTTAAACATCAAATAGAAATATATCTGGACCATTCATCTCAAGGTCTCAATATAAATCTCATACTTTTATATGGCATCAATACTATTGAGATGTAACCCAAAGTTTACACACTGCAAAATTAGATTACTTTTTCCAAAATCCGGATTCAGAATGCATTATATTCTGTATGTAAAAAAATCTTGAAACGTGAATTAACCTCTAAAGCATTTATTTACAGGCTTTTTTACTTTCTACATGCTTTTTTAAAATTATTTTTATTTCATTCCAAACCTTTAGCCACATGTCTCTTGCTTATTAAAAATCCTTCAATTTTGACCTGAGAATAATGTTCTCCTATCATTAAATGAATGGAAACATGCCTCTTGAAAGCATCTTTCTTTTGTGGTGCAATGTATATCTTTAAATTCCTTTCTTATCCCTTTCTTTTCTCCCCTTTCCTCCCCCCCGACCCCAATCACTAGAGTGGATTTGAATGTGTTCTCCTAAGGATTATTCCACTTTATAATTACCTTTTTGATACGACGCAAAACATCCCTTAAATAAAAATAAGTTTACCTTTACTTTTTTCTGCATTGAATCTCTTTTATAGAAATAGATTTTAAAGATTAGTTAGAAATAATTTTGGATTTGTAATCAGCATTTCCAAGGCAGACTAATGGAAAACAGTCCTTTCTTCTGGAGAAAAAAAATTTAAAAAATATTCCTAACTTCCAAAATGCACCTCTAGAGTTTTTTTTTGGTTTTTATTTTTTTTTTTTTAAGAAACAATGTTGAACAGACACATTATTTTGAAAAATAATGGATTTTTCACTATTTTTATTAGTTTGCCAAAATGTGTTCCCTTAGGATTTTTTCAAGCTATGGATTGTGAATTTGGAGATTATATAACAAAATATGTAGAAAGTTGGGCTTTCTTAGACAGAAGACCCTCACTTCCAAAGGCAGATGTCAGTATGGACCCACAGATTTGGATATGGAAGTATTATGCCTTGAGCAAAGTGCCTTTCTAGGTCACATGTTAAGAGTCCAGATTTCAGAACAACTCCCTGCCAGCAGAACCAGTGAACTGTGTCATGCCAAGGTGGACTCTCTTAAGAGACAGACATTTTCTTCCTAGTAAAAAAAGATTTACTACACCATGACATTCAGAGAACAGGAAATACAGAGAAGAAATAATAAATTATTGCGCTCTAATAAATGTAGTTTATCTTGTATGACATTGTTTCAACTAAGGATTCTTAAGAAAATCTACCCTTAAAAGAGCTTCATCACTAGAAATCATAATATTCTTTCACTTTCTTGCCGTGATTTTTAAACTTCATTGCTGTGCTAGGAAAATCAATAAGGACTTATTTTTACTGTAAACATAGTTTAGTAAAAAAAAAAGCCAAAAAAATCACCATTCTATTCTCCTGTCAGAAGTATGTACATTCCATTCACTTACATCTCGATGGAAATTAATACTTGTATTTAACTTTTATTTGCCTAGAGCATATGTTTTAGAGATGCCTCAAGCTTTATTTTAAAACATAATGAGGTGGAAGACCAATTTTTAGCAGTTTTACAGTGACTCATCCTCAGTAGTCAAGTTGAACCTTATCTCTTGCTGGATATATCTGGATTTAGGCAATCCAGGTGGTTATTGTAGTGACTTTCTATGGGAGTTAAATACTCAATTTATAATAGTTCTTGTGGAAATAACTGTGCACTGCTATTATCTCTCTCTCTGAATTTTCTTGTTGGTTAGGTAAATCTGAGACCACTTACAGAGCCATCAAAAATTCTGGAACTTCTTATAGCAGAGAACTCACATTGACTATTGTTTTTAATAGCTAGAAACAAACTTATACTCCATATATTTGTCTAAAAATTTTTAACCCTTATATACTATGTTTTCAGCAGTATTATGTGAAAACTATATATATATGATGTAATAATGTTTTTAAAAAAATTCTGTCCTAAAAATTCTGTTAAGTGTTGTTTTTCTTAGATTTAACTTACTGAGAAGTATTTTAGCTAGTATTTAAATCTATAAAAATCTATTAAAGTTATAGTCTACATTTTTTACATGCTTTGTAGTAAACAGATTCTAGAACTTGGCACAATATCTCTGTTTCCACCTTAAAAAGAGAAATAATCACCTGTGTTAATAAGTCATAGCATGTCATATTTCCCCTCTCTGAAGACTTATGAGTAGAATTAGAATTTTTTTTCCATAGCATTCCAATGGGAGTTCATGTTGATAGCCTGTCCATTATGATTTTAAATGTTTTCCAATTTCATTGCCTGTTAGCACTCAAAGGATTCCATGCTAGGTCAAAATGGAGAAAGTCCATGCTTCACAGAAAAAGACAACAAACTCAGAATAAGAAATGCCTACTGAAAGGGATCCCTTCTGCTTTACTCCTAGGAGGTCAGATGTGAGAAAATTCAAAAGATATTTGGATGAGAATAAAGTGTGTCAGACTAGTGAAGAGTTGAAAAAAACTCTATACAAATAATTACAATTGTATAATTATTATTTTGTTAAATAATTTCTTTCCTTTGCGTTGGAGCTTATTAAAGCCATCCATGTTTTGAAACTTGAGCTGGGAAAGGGGAGCATTGGTATACTGTAAAGTATAAGTACTGGGCATTTCTTACTGAGGGAGGTTTGGGAATAAGCAGAGCACCCCAACTGAAGTTGATAAGGGAGGGGCATCTTGGTGTATTTCAGTGACAGTGTAAGCAAAAAAAACCCCCAAACTCTTCAGAGCAAGAAGATGAGAGGATAAGGCCTTAGGAGCAGTTTTTCTGTCCTGGTTTCCTTCAGTATGTATGGCTGTAGCCCTGGTTTGGCTGAAGGTGCCCTTGAATGGAGCAAACAAAACAGAAAGGGAAATAGGCCGCAGGAAAGCTAGGCATTACAGCTCCATTTGGACAGGTTACTTGTTCTGATAGGACAGAAAAGAGAGTTTTACAGCCTGTGAATACCCAGGTGTGATGAGTTCCCTTTGTGTGGCTGTCAGACATCCACACAGCCACTCCTGCGCTAACCCCTCCTTATTGGGAGAGAGGGAGGAAATACAAAGAGAAGCTTGTGGGTCAAGATAAGGACAGTGAGATTGGTCATGGTCACTGACTATTGTCACAAGAAAAACAGACTCAGCCTGGGAAAGATTAAATTAAATTACTGTCAATGAAAAGCTAAAATACTTTCCTTCCAACCTGCCAGAAAATGTGTTTCTACAGAGGCTTCTCTCCACACGCTGCAGCTCCTGCCAGCATGATCAAGCACAGGCACTCACATGGGCTGCAGCCTCCTTCAGGGCACATTTACCTGCTGTGGTGCGATGGTCACGCATGTGGCAGTGTGGATATCTGCTCCTATATGATCCTTTGTGGGCTAGAAGGGGCCAATCTGCTTCACAATGGTCTTCTTGAGGATCTTCCCAGGAATCCCTGGTGGACACTGCCTCCTCCTTCTTCTTCTCTGACCTTTCAACCTGCAAGGGTTTTTTTCACGCTTTTTTTCTCACTCTTGTCTCTGATGCTTTTCTACACATTTTTATATGCTTTCTAAATACATGGCTGCTGCCCCAGCTGTGGGGTCAGCCACGCCCGGCTGTGGGCGGTTGGATCCAGCTGGAACTGGCTATGAAGCTGTTTTAACAGGACTGCTTCAGAAAGACACTTGAATTATCTCAATTTCTTGTGTTAAACAATGCCATCTGCCAGGCCTGCTGGGCACGTTGCTGCCTGGGCCGAAGCACAGCAGGGCCGTGAGGCCGGGTAAGTGTGAATTTGGAGAGTCTGGCACATGCACACAGGGCCACAGCTGGTCACAGCTGGGAAAGCCAAAGGCGCCCCAGTCATCCAATGAGATTTTCAGTGTTCTCAGAGGAAACTAAAAAATGAAAAAAATTAACAAATATGAGAGGATAGTAATTAAAATGAGTACTTGACGTTTGTAGAAAGTCCTAAAGAAGAAAACAAGTTGGACACCAAAGCTGACAATAACAATGACCTCTCAGTGTTTTGACTGCTCAGCAAAATCTGGAGGTCTTGGCATGTTCTCTGGTTTCTAAATGGAATAATTCTGCTGAGAAGTCCAACATAGAGCTGAAAGTAATTTTGTGCCTTTTGAGGGGAGTTTCATTTTGGTAATATTTTATTTGTGGTGGTTTTTTTTGGTTTTGGTTGTTTGGTTTTTTGGGGTTTAGGTGTTTGTGTGTGTGTGTGTGGCTTGGTTCTTTTTGTTTTAGTTCCTAAACATTTATTAGTAGCAAATTGTTAGTAGAAGTTGCACAAAGTCTTAAGATACTTGCTGTCAGATTAAGATTTTGTCTCTGAAGCTTAAAAATTATGGATTTTCAAATTCCCATTCAATTAAAGTTTCAGATTTAGTAAAGACTGAAAAGACCCCATGAAAATAAGAAGGTACAAATTTAGGTATAAATGAGTCAGTAATTATGACACTTGTTTATATCAAATTTGTGCTTTGGAAAAACTAAAATGACTCATTGTTATGAATATTATTCTTGTAGCTTTCATTTTTCTTAGTTATTCAGAGACAATTTTCCTTATCTGATCACTTCTAAGCAAGAAAAGGTTAAAGGTATCTTACTAGATTGGGAACTGGGTGACTGAGGTGACCAAGAAAGCATTTTTGTCCTACTGCATGGAAGAAGAGAGGCAATGTTTCTAGGACTGTGAGTAGCTACTATTTTTACTCTGATTTGGCAACTGTCTGGTTAGTGGTCATAGTTAAGATTCGATCTCCTGTTGTATAAAGGAAGACAAAGTGAAAATAACATTGGTATTTCAATGAGCTTGTCTTCAGATAATCAGAGTAGCTGGGAATTCATGCGGTAGAATCAGTCTCTGGTGGGATCTAAGATAGGCAAAACTTGGTAACAGTTGTCTTGCAACTTCAGTTTGTCATCTCATGGCCTTGTTCTTTGGACTACAAACTACAGCATTTGGTGTTGGTGTGGTAGCTCACCAACTTTGGGATAAAGTTATTTGCTGCATTTTTAACATAGTTCTGTCTTTTCACTTACACAATTTTTTTGCATGAGTTAAGAGCAATGCAGACCAGCACTACTCTCTGATAATAGTGTACTCTGGTTGTTTTTCAAGTGTAAGGACATATTTTTGACTGCAGCACATCAGAATGTACTGGAAAGTGATAGGTGTGATTTCTTTCCTACAAACTGATGTTTATCTTACTGCAAAATCTTAAAAGAACAATACATTTCACAGAAGAAAATAAAATGGTTTTGTGTGGTTCTTAACTTGGTGCAACTGAGATAGTGTATTGAATCAAAGCGGTGAACATTTGTATAAACTCTGAATTTATCCTTAGTTACTTTGATGCTTTTGGTATTTTTTGGACTTTAACTTTTGAATCACAATTAGGTAAATATTTGATCCATTAATTGATATAGATTTAATTTATTATGGTAATGAGAATAAAGGAATTTTGGGTTTGTAGTGTGGAATACAACTGAAAACAAGAAGACTAGACAAGTTAATGGAATAGAAAAAAAATCAGTTGGAACTGAGAATTGAGATTTTTTTCATAAACAAAAAGAGAGCGTTACTCTCTGCCAACAAAAAATGTAATTAATATAGCAAAAGACTACTTCTAGAATCTAGACACAGGAAATTTGGCAGTCTGTAGGACTATCACCACCTTCCTGTGGGATATATAATTCAATCAACTTATGTAATGCTCACTAATAAATCACCGTATATACACTCAGCTGGAGAGCTTATAGGAAAATAAGTTGTTTTCTCGCAATTCCCCATGGATATCTGCATTTACATTCTGTCAAAGCTACTGTCGCACCTGCAGGAAATGTGAGTGCCCTTGGATATCCTTAAAGAATTAAAGCTTCTGAAGTTATGGGAGCGTGAAAATAAATTTGAAATACTGGATTTAGCTAGACTATTTGGGTTGCAGCTGCAAAATACAACTCCTTTGGGATACAGGTAAAAACTAGATTTCTGTGATCAAGGGCAAACATACTTTTTTTACACTGTCATGTAATTCTGAAGAAATATTAACTTGATAGTAATTTGTGTGGTTTGAATTCGATGGTTTTTATATTTTCCTTATCAGAGGAAATAGTTATTATGTCAACACATAAACATGTTTCTATTTGCAATATTAGGTATTAATTGATAAAGCATGTATCAGGAAATACTGGTAAAATGCTTGGGTGCATTAATTAATATAAGTAATTCTTTATTCCGTCCAGAATTGCCTTATTAGTATGTTTCTTTTACAGCAATAGGCCCTAATGTAAAAACTTAGAGGAAATAATTGAATATACTGTGGCTCGAAAATGATTTAAAAATTTTATCATGAGTGGGATTGCATACTTTTGGCTGTAAGACTGCTTAAATAAAGCTATATTTGCATCTCTGCAAGATTAATGAGTAGGAACAAATACAGTGAGTGTGAGTTGTAATCAAAGGATCTCTATATAAACAAAACCTTGTGTCAAATTAGAGACTTCTGTTTATCAGACAATAAAAAAGTCCAATAATTTTTCTAATCTCCAGATTCAGTCCCTTGCACTTTCTGTTGAGATGAATAAGTAATTAATGTGTTTTAAAGATGTGTAATCAGTGTATTATTATTTCTCTTCTCAGGAATGTGAATCTGCTCCCTGCATTAACGGAGGTTCTTGTCAAGATACCATCAATGCATTTGTTTGTGCTTGCCTGAGTGGGTACACTGGAAGGTTTTGTGAAGTTGATCTTGATGTTTGCACTGAGTCCACACTAAACTCAGTTCTGTGTTACAATGGAGGTGTATGTGTTGATGGGCCTGGAAGAACGTTTCATTGCAGGTTAGTATGAATAATATCATATGATTGCCTTAGTTAATGTACATTGATTTGTAAATATGTCAGGGTACTACTGATACCACGTGCACTATGTGAACTCAAACGGATTTGGTGCTCAATCTATTGCTCAAAAATATTGTTATCTTAAACCAATCACTGCTTGACATCAGACCCTTCTATCTGAAAAGTGTTCTAGTGCTTTTCAGAATCACATGTGGAAACATCTAACATAGGGTGACCCTAAAATATTTAAACTTATTCTGTTACAGATATGTATGTACTCATGTGTTTTGTACTCAGAGGGAAAATGAACTTGCAATCAAATTTAGATGACAGATAACTTACATACTATGTGTGCACAGACACATATCCAAAATAACTTCCTAAAATCCATCATCATTCTCCAGCTGTTAAGGACTTTTGCCAAAATATATGTAATTTTATATCCTATATACTTGTAATATGGCTTTAAAATTAGGCTACTTTATAGACTGTTTACATTATGTCAAATCTTTATATCTAAGTCCCTTTTCAGTCACTACATTTGTAGAAATATTAAATACTAAGACCTTATTTTATAAACATTCTTTAGAGAAAAACATAAATATCTTCTCCTATAAAATCATATTTTCAAGGTCCCTCTGGGTACTTTACTCCAGTGAACCAACTGCAAACTGGCTGATGATGCCCTTGATCCCAATACCATTGATGAAGATATTAAGTAGTGTTTATCTCATGACAACTCAAATATTATGGTTTAGCTTAAACCTGCTAAAGTAATTCACACTCTCTTGATTCTGCAGTGGCTATGACCTGCATAAATGCTTCTGTTGTAACTCAGATGTCTCATAAACTGTTTCGCACATTATTGTTCAATCTCCAGTTTGAAAATTCAGTCCTGTGCATTCTCCTGTTTCTTCTTTCCTGGCTCATGTTCACTCTAGACTCCTTTTTTCAAGCTTTAGGTACTGCAGCACTATTTCATCTTTCACAGATGAATCCTCTGAATTAAATGAAATTGCTTATATTTCTTCCTCTTCTGCTTGGGAGCTTATGCCAAACATTGTAAGGATATTTACCTTGAACTTGCTTCTGAGCCCAGCATCTGGAGGACTTCATGGAAGCAGAGTGAGGGAATTTGAAAACAATTATAATCAGAGTTTTAGTGTTGCCAAGATTACAAAGGCTTTCATGAGTGTTGTAAGACTACAGTTCGGTAGGTTGATGTAAGATATGGTTATGATCCTGAAGAAAGAGGTGACATACTTGATATAAGTTTCTTCTGATGGGGTCCAGGGAAAGGACTTTTTTCAGCTGGTTTCCTTTCCTATATTGATATGCTTTAGAAAACAGATATAATTCCCTTTCCTATAATTCAGCAGGTGCTACCATTCCAAGTAATATGTACAAATAGAAGTAAGAAATATAAAAAGATCATAAAATCAGGTTTGCTCCTGTACTGTGAATGTTACGTGAACCCTACTCCTTTTTTACCCTTCCATTCACATGTTTTAAGCAGTCTGAACAATGCTCATGTACAGACTGGAGGATAGGAGTTATACAGAGGATGGAAAAATGGAATTTAAAAAAAAGGAAGGCAGAAATATCTTCTACTCTAGCGAAACACTACAAACATTGAAATAAATAATGAATCTTAATGCCTGTTACCCACTGTGGATTGCAAAGGACAGCAAAAGGACATTAATCCAGTATTGCTTAGAGTCTTCTTGTTTTGGGAATATGTCTTGGGATGTTTCAGTTTTGTGGTTGGTAGATCAGAAAAAAGAAACTAGTAAAATGGTCCAGTAATGGGCAAGTGTCAGGCTGCCTTAACTGTGAACACCACTGCCAGCTTCAGCTATGATGTATGTGATATTTTACTCAGTAGTACAACGAACACTTAACTTTCCTTGAATTATGTGTGAATCAATTACATGAACAACCCTACAGGCTTCTTACTGTAATGAATATGAAAAATACCCTTTGGGATAGTCTTTGAATTGTGTGTTATCTGAAATATCTTTCTGTCTTCAAACCCTTGGTTTAAAAATAAAACAACTCATTGGAAATGAGTGGAATGCTGGGAGTTGTAATTCAGTTCTATCCTGGGCAGATTGCCACTGAATCAGTGCTTCAGGAAACAGATTATCATCTGAAAGGATGCCCACCTACCTTCCTTTGTATTTCAGTCTTCTCAATTAAAAGTCCTGGCTGCCACAACAATAAACACTATATGAATCAGCAAATTAATAATAAAGATAACATTGGGCTCAGGGGCCTTTCAGAAGACAATTCAATCCAATATACATATGATTGATATAATGAATATGTAATAGGAATTCAAAAGCCTTTTCATGGTATGTTCCAAATACTCTGGGAAATGAACCTGTTTACATAAAATACTCTGAAACTTGTTATTGCATTTAATCCATGGTTGACTCATCTCCACTTTCGCATCTTTTGTTCCCTGACCATTCAGTTAACGTGGGATTTCAGAATGTAAGCACAATAATCATAAAAAATATTCTTCCTTCCCCACTAATTCTTGTATTGGTCTTTTTCAAATGTTCATTTCAGGTGCTCCTGCTGATTAGGTTCAGAAGTCATTGTGTCTTGGAAGGGTGTCTGTGTAGTGCTTTCAGCCTGATCAGGTGATAACAATGTTAACAGTCCTACAAGAGGTCTTGCCTGTTGCCAAGATTATGTTCTTGAATATTGTAGCTTTATAAATGAATAAATAAATAAAGGTATATATATATATAGTACTTTTTCAGCACTTTATAGCGCATGTAGGGTTTGTAATCTTTTTTTTTAAGGGAAAACAGAGGAAACTTTTGATGTCATTCTGTCTTTTTCAATTTTTTTTCATAATTTCTTGTTATTGTTTTAAGTTATAATTTAATCTATCATAAGTTTGTGAGTCTGAGAGATGTGTAGCACCACAAGTAAGTTTGACCCTATCTTCTGATTCACAAAGAAGGACTGGTGCTTTTAAAATCCCTTTCAACTAGATAATTTGTTTCAGAACTGAAACTTTTTTGGCAGCATCTTTACAAGATTATTTTATACTCAAGACAGATAAGAGTAGTGAATATTTGATCAATAGAATTACTGATCAAAATTGCCAATTTTTTTCCTTCAGCTCATAGTAAATTAGAAAATAATCTAAAATAGGAATTTTTTGTTCTACATTTCCTCCAAATAAAATAGAAATTTAAACATTCATTATGATATCTACCTATCTAGTCTTTTATTTTTCTGATAAGGAAGCAGAGTTTAGATTTAAGAGCATCTTGTTTCCAGTACCTATGTGTTCTAATTTTCTTGACTGTTTGAGCAAAGATCAGCAGTCCACATAATTAGCTAGGACCTCTACAGGGATCTAGGAAAGGGATTAAAACAATTCAAGCACAGAGAGGCTGTATGAGGAAAAAACTGGAGTCTGGAAGATGTATTATTCTGTGGCTGCGATATACAGACAACGTACAAGATAAGAAATGCTAATGTAGAACTGTTTGTCTTAGAGCTTGTATAAGGTAAACAATATACTACTAGTATGAAGCAAACAGTTGTGGGGGAATCCTAGAGGTGCTGTAGGGTGCTAGTAGGGGCAACCTAGGCAACTGTATAAAAAAAAAAGAATCAAACTTGTTTAGGATTTGGTAAGTGTTTTTAAACAGAACTGTAATTTATCAGTAGTGTACATTCAGTATTTTACCCCAAAGGAAATAGAACTATTCTTTGAAGTTGTTCATGTCAACTGTACCTCCAGGCAACATACAAAAAGTTCTCCTGTACTTCAAAAGGCTTAAAATGGGGAACATTTACACAGCTGTGTGTCCCCATCAACTCAAAAAATGGCTTGATAGTAAAGTATTTGTTTTGAGGCTTACTCAGGTCTTGTATGCTGGGTAACAGAAAAAGCATACTTCTTCTGGAAGATTGCTAATTGAAAAGCTGCATTTCATTTAGATAGTGAAAGACAGCTTGCAGGGTCTGACCAAAGTTGCAGAGACACATTACACAGAGCTATGCATCTAAGTGTCCCTCAGTGTACTAAAATAAATGAAAGAAGCAAGTCATCTTTTTATATGGAAGAAGCAACTTCACTGGACCAACCATTAGAATCTCTTAAAATGGGCAAGTCATAAAACAATAGGCTCTCACGTTTTTATGAGCTGTCAATATGTACGCAGTACACTCTGTTTCATCTATGAGAACAGACTCCACTCCATTTCTATGTAGATAACAAGATGGATTCAGCTTATTTCATAATTGACTGCCTAGTTCTTTATACTTAGTGAAGCATGAATATTTTAGTGTTTGCATTTGTGTGTATGTATTAGGTTACATGAAAACAAAAGTGTGTATGGATTCAGCTGAAGAACCATATAACCCTGTATGCTATTTCCAGCAGTGGCCATAAGGGAATTGCTGGGAAAAAATATAAAATGTGCACACACTATTTGTCCTCTAGTACTCTCCCATGTTCTCTCAGCTGGGGGTTTTCCTGAGCCTGTTTTGATTTGTTCAGTAGAAATCAGTGAGTCTCTACTTACACCATCTTCCCTTGAACAAATATAAACTTTTCCTCTGAGGAGGGGGCTTTGACTAGGCAATCTCCATCGATCCCTGCCCATATCAGCTGTTCTGTGTCAATATGGTACAGCAAACAGACCCACATGTCTCACCTGTTGCATGGAAAAATATCTCCCTTTTTTAAAATTTAACCACTGTGGCTGCCAGCTTTATCCCACATCTAGTAAGGAAAAGGAGAATGAAAAGATGATTCTAAGCCAAGCTTTCCTTTTTTTTGTGGGCCACTGCCACATTGTCCTATGTCCCTTTCTTTCTAGGGTAAAAGTTTCTTGTTTTCCCACTCTTTCCTCCTTCAGAAGCCATCACAAACTTTTAGTCATCCTTGTTGCCCTTTTTCAAGGCTTTTTAATTACTATTTTTCCTTTACTAAGACAACACATCACAAACTTTTAGTCATCCTTGTTGCCCTTTTTCAAGGCTTTTTAATTACTATTTTTCCTTTACTAAGACAACAGACAAGTACACACAGTATCCAGGCTATGGGTCACTTTGTGATTTATAGAATGGCTTGTTTTCCTTTTCCTTCTCTATTACTCCCATAACATCAGCAAATAACTTTTCACCGATGCTGTGAGAAAAGGGAACACAGATGTTTCAGTATTATTCTTAAATTGGCTGATCATTAAGACGTAGTTTCCATGGGGAATAGTAAGATAAAGTTATCATGCTACACATGTCTATACTACTGTATGTATCGTTATTATATATATGTATTTGTATATATATAATGCATATAAATATGTGTATACATGATTTTTCATTACGCCATGCTTTTTATTTAATCAAATTTAATCAAATCTCATTCTTCCTGTCAGATCAATAAGAAAAGGAAATTATGATAATGAAAATTTCTTGTTATTTATCTATTTTAAGACAAATGCTGATGTCTTCATGTGAAAAATACTAACTATAATAATATCAAATGAAATAGTATAATAAAAATGCACATCATTTTCTGTATTATCTTACTTATATGACAAGCATATAAGGGAAAAAGGAACAAGTCCTTCATAGTCTTTATTTGATAGCTGCTAATAAAAACAATTCATTTAATAAATTGCATTTGCTAACTATTAACATTCCCCAACACTTTCAACTATAAACAGAACTGAAATCAAAAAAAAGATTAACATGCAATTAAAAAAAAAAAGTAGTTCTCTAAGTGAATTATTTTATGGAATTATTTAAAAAATATTTTTGGGAAGAATATCAAATTCATTTCTTTCTCTTTTTGTATGATGTTGCATAAAAGCTAAAGGAATTTAACATAGTCATAAGGAGGCAACAGACCCATTTTAGCGGGGTTGTGTCTGTATTAGCAAATTAATCAGAAGGTCAAGACCACAGGATTGGAATAAGTATGTAAACCAAATAAATAATGTATCTAAGATGCATAATGTGTACAATATTCCTGATGGAATACCTGTCTCCTAGAGCTTCTGGGCAAAGGTAGAGAAAAATTATTGTTCTGTCACTCAAGTGGATTATGTTTTGATATTCAGACAATCAAACAATTTTAAATACTCACTGTGATATTTAGTTAATTAAACTAAGGAAATATATAAAATTGAAAACAGCTAGAAGCTGTGAAAGTGGAGAATGAAGAAAGGTAAGGTATTAAGAAACGTATCTCAAACATGACTATACATATATTTTTTTCTTTTAATAAATGCATGTTCTATCTTTTTTCAGGCTTTACTAGTGATATTTACAATGGCAGCACTTAATCTAGTTAAAATTACCCACTTTCCGTATCGTTTTACTGTTCTAAAATTCAACAGTAAAGTGCAATCTGCTAGAGAATTAGCATTGTCTAAAAAAAGGCAGACAGCAGTGTCTGGAAATGAGGCACTAAAATCTAGTAGGAATAAAACACACCCAAAAGCAAAACACAAATCTAATACAAATCACCCATCTGCCCAGTCCCAGAATAAAACCATTTTAAATCTTGCATCTGAATAGCTATTGCCAATTGTTATATTCTACTTTTTAAGTAAACCTTTTAGAAACTCATTGCCTGAAAAGACATAGGATGCCTCTACCCTATGTATATATTGGTTTGGGGTTTTGGTTTTGTTTTTATAGCTAAGTTTTTCTATGACTTTATGATACAGAAGCCAAATAAAAAATAGCTAGTGGGAATCACATTCACATCCTCATTATACAAGATGCAGGGACTAAACAGGTAAGAATGTCCCTGTAACAGAACATTTTGGTTTTTTCTAGTGATACACAGAGACTATTCTATTAAGACTTAATCAAAACATGAATGCCTAAGTAAAATCCAAGACCTAGAAAAAGATTTAAAATTTCACAGTGTTTTAAGATATAATATGCTGCTTATTTATTCAGCACACCATGTGAAATATTAAGGCATGTTACACAAGTGGTTCAGGGACTTGTTACTATTGATATTTTTGCTGTTAATCTTCAAAATTTTGTGATATTTGTGGCTTTTTTTTCTTTTTAAAATGTATCTTCTAAGCAGATGTACAAAACTGACAAAAATACTTCTAAGAGTGAACTAACTGAGCATTTTATAGCGATTGTTTACAAAAGCAGAAACAAACATTTCAGATTTTATATCATTTAAAAATAAGATTAATGTACTTGGTTATATTAAAATAACAAGACATATAATGTGACAGCTGACAATGTTTAATATGTTACTGTTTAAAATCACTTATTTACTGTGTTGCAAGTTCAAATCTACTGGCATTTTGCAAACATAAGAAATTTACTACCTTTCATCTTGAATGACAGCCCTCAATTGAAAAAAAAGGCTGTGCTTCATATGAAATCTGCTGACTCAGACTACAAGACAACAGTTTACTAGAATCCTTGAGGGTATTTTTAAATAATTAAATGGATATGCTCACTTTTTATGATAAAAATAGTTACAAAAAATGTATAAAAATATGGAAAATATTATTCCTTATTTTAAGATAAAGATAGAAGTACTATTGTTTCAAGTTGTATGCATGAAAAAGGCTTTTTTCTAAACTAAATTCACTTGTTCATTGACCTTAGTAGCACAAAGAATTTTAAAGCCACTCGATTTCAGGCCATTGCTTAAAACAACAGAATTTCTGCAGGTTTTATTTGATTGATTGATTGATTGATTGATTGATTGATTGAGTTTTGTTTTTTAAAGGGCATTTATTGAAAAAATTACATGGTAGCTTATGGCTATTTTGTTTTATTGTAGCCTGCATTTAAAAAGGTGAGGACATGAAGTAGGTCTGAAAAAAATTAGAGCATTTTTAAAAAATTTTTATTTTTAAAGAACAAGCTCCCATTGTCTTTCAGACGTATAGATTGATGCTATTTAGAGATGAGCAAGGGCATAGAGAAGGGAAAAAGAAAGGGAAAAAAGGGTATTTTCCAGGTAAATTGGTCATTTTTAAAGTCCCTAATAATAATAAAAATGCCTTTTCCATCTCAGTTCAACATTGAAAATGGACATTTCAGAATTATTTTCCAGGGGAGACATCCAATTTTTTACAAGCACGGGTATATGCCAGTATGCGTGAATATGATTAATTACTACCTTAGTATTTTATTCTATATTTATAAATAAGTATAAATAAATCCATCTAACTAAGCAGTAATACTTGAAGGATGCTTCTTACTATAAAACCCTTTAGTAATTACAAATACTATTTATATTTACTGAAATTTAAAAAAATATATATGAGGCATTGTGTTCTATGCCTGAATGAGACACAAAATGTAATTTTGTTAGAATTTCTCTTAAGTGTCAGAAACTGTATATATTAATGTAACTGGAATTACATATTCTTTCTTTATATGGGTTTAGCTTAAATGCTTTGCTATTTCCTGAAGATTTCATGCTGAAAATCTCAATTTCAATTCTGTAGTACACAGCCAAAGATCAATGTTCACCCAATTTCTCTTCATCTGCACTGGTGAATTAGGTGCATTTCCTGGAAGCACAACCCAGGGGAATAGCAATTTCCCTTCATAAGATAATGTAGTACATAGTACCAGGTAGTATCAGCTATAGATTTTTTTTTCTCCAACTGTGTACACCTGAATTACTTTATGATGAAGTAACTTAGGAAGCACTAATGCTAGAAACAAGATGAACAACTCTTGTAAAATAATCTTACTCAGGGTTTGAAGTAAGTTTATTTTTATTGTTGATATAATTTTCAATAACTTTCTAATATTGAAACAGTCCTTTGTGCTCATTATTGTGTTCGAGAATTAAGGGAAAGACAATGGAACATAGGAACTGCCATTTAGTGTCAGAACTCAGCCTCATTTTTTTCCCTATCTGATCTTGTACTGACTTCAGAAGAATGCCTAAGGAATTCAGTAGTGAAATATTTTTCTCCCCAACTCTTCATCTACCACCACATATAGGTCTCACTTTAGCTGATTGGAGGCAGTGATTGCCCTGAAGCCTAAGTTCAAGATCCTTCATAAAGGCTATTTTAAAACATTTTTACATTAAATATGGACATTTCTGTATCCACTAAATTTCAAAACCTTTCCAAGATTTCCTTCATAAGTCAACCATTAAAAATTGTTAATCTGTTCATCTCTATTGTGCTGTGTAGGTCATGTATGCTGCTTTATATGTCTCCTTGTTTTGATTTCTTTCAGAACCCAGTAGGGTATAAGTCATTCTGGATAGGTGTCTCTGAAACACTCTTTCCTGCATGATTGCAGGTACTCTGTAAGCTTTACAGAATATGTTCTTCAGTTATTAGGTACTTTGGTTCCTACTAAGTTTCCTATTATTTTTCTCAATTTCTCATCAAAAATCTTCTTGTGGTGGCCTTAAAGTAAGGAATATAATTGCTGTTTTCTCTCAAGTAATAAATAAAGAGAACAGAAAGACTTCAGGAAACAGCCTTGGCCATCTTTGCTTTCCAAGTAAATTTAGAAGACTGATGGTAGATAATTGCAAAGCTATGAAAGTAAGGAGCAGAAAACATAATTTTTCACTGCCAATGGTCTGTTGGAATAAAAATATTTATCTTTTATTCTAAATATTAAACCCATTTGGAAGGGTAATAAAAAAATAAAAAAAAAGTGCAAAAGGCCAAAAAAGAGGAAAGGGACTGTGGGCATCAGCAATTCTTTGACTATGCTTGATCGTTTTCTCTATCATCAAGCAGGTATTTGTTCAAATAGGTGTCTCCTATTTTCATTTTTTCCATCTATTTAGTAATATTTGATCTAAGGTTTAGAAAATTTTAAAGGTACAATTCTAAGGTGCAAGCCAATTTCCTATCCCACTTTTACTGGTATGCTGGTAAACCATTTTTTCTGTATTATGTTTTATAAATCTCTCGACAGTTTTAATTTCTGTAGCTAGCTAGATTAAGAAATTAAGATGGCACTCTATGCACTACATTGGCAATGCGAGCACAGAAGTTAGCTTAGAATGGCAAACTTTTAAAAAAACAGTATGCTATAAACCTTGTGCCTTAGTTGTATCTTTGTAATACATTCTCTAGAGAGGTTGTAGGCACTGGGGAAAAAATGACAAGTGTCTGTTTTTTACTCTAGGTCTTTCCGGATTTGGCAAGCAAAAACAGTTTGAACTGAGAAATTAAATTTATAGCTTATAGCTGGTAAGTAATGCCAGCAATCTACAGGCTTTTTTCCTGAAATGCTCTCCAATGGGAAGGCTGCCATACATGGTACATTAGGCACTGTTGAGAATTTTTCTGGTACAATCCGGTTGCATGACAAAATAGAAATTAGATAGTGGAGAAAACCAGACAGTGGAAGAAATTCGATCAATACCAATATTGGTAACAAATATTATTTTCACTTGTTTTGAAGAAATGCAAACTTTAATTCTTTATTCATAACCTTAATAAAATGGATAGACCATCTCATACTGTGCATATGCTGAAAGACGTGCTGGGGTGAAGACCACACTGGATCAAAAGACAGCTGTTGTTGGCCCTCAGGAAATAAAAAAGGAGAGATTGTGACCTTTTGTGACCTTTAGAAGTAGGGGTAGGCAACTCAGGAAGACTTACAAGGATGTCTACCTGGTATAGTTGAAAGTGTCCTTGTCCATAGCAGGGGAGTTGGAACTAAATGATCAAGGTCCCCTTCCAACCCAAACTATTCTATGATTTTCTAAGTCATGAGGTTATTTATGCGGGTAGAAAATTGGAAGCACCAAAGGTCAAGCAAAACTTAATCTTCCTAGTGGCAGAGAAAAGAAATATTTCTATAAATGCATTAGCAACAAAAGGAGGGATAAGGAGAATCTTCGTACATTATTGGATGTGAGGGGGGAAACAGTGGAAACAGAGAAACACAAAGCTGAAGTACTTGATGCCTTCTTTGCCTCAGTCTTTAACAGTAACTACAGTTGTTAGGGGAATCAATTTTCTGGCGAAAAAGGACATGGAGGTGCTGGTTGACACCCAGCTGAACACGAGCCAGCAGTGTGCCCAGGTGTTCCAGAAGGCCAATAGCATCCTGACTTGTGTCAGAAACAACATGGCCAGCAGAATAAGGGAAGGGGTCATTGCCATGTACTCAGCTCTGGTGAGGTTGCACCTTGAATTCTGTGTTCAGTTTTAGACCTCTGATGACAAAAAAGACAGTGAAGTGCTCCTGGAGCATGTCCAAAGTAGGAAAAAAGGTCTAGACAGTAAGTCCAATGAGGAGCGGCTGAGGAGCTCATAATTGCTTGTTAAATGCCACTGATTGACTTTCTGTCCTTTTTTATGTTTGGAAATGGGTTCCAAGAAACCTTGCCCATAACCTTTCCAGGGTCAGAGATAAAGATAATTGGCCTAGAGTGAGCAGTCTTCCATCCCACTTTTTCTTCTTAAAGGTAAACATAAAATTAATCTTCTTCCAGCTAATAAATCACCCAAGGCAACTGACACCTTTAATACCTATGTTGTTACAAGTACTAAAACAGCCATTATTTTTTCCTCACAAATTACCTTTCTTTTTCTTAATTTACTGTGGGTGGCTGACCACTGATATAAGTAAAATAGAGACGTACTTATTTTCATTGCTGATTTTTTCATTTACACTGAAACATTTAGGAAACTTCAGGTACATATTTTTTAAAAATTGACAATCGTTACAACACATGGTAGCAATAACCCTTACACACCAGCATATAAGTGATTCTCTAATAGCAGCTGCACAGTTCATCTACCTTTGTCCTACTGGTTAGTGAACAGCAAATGAAGGCAATCCAGATGATCATGGTTGTGTGCTTCTTAATGGGAAAGTGTATTTTGTCAGTTACTATTTTCCTTGGATTCATGGATAATACTCCCTATAAGATCCCATTAAAAAATCCATTGTGTTATTCTGAAGCCAGTTCTTATTTTGCTAGTTTTGCCTGGTTTTGTTTTGGTTTGTGTTATTCGTTTTGCTACTTGTTTTAATTCATTTTGTTTGCTTGTTTATTTGACTTTTCTCTGACACTTATTTCACGAAATGTTAAATAGATGTGTTTGGAAAGAGGCTGATCCAAAGCATGTCTTCCAGAAGCATTTGTTTAGTCTTCCCGTCCCCTTCTTGCCCAACATCTGGTGTGCTTTATATTGTCGAGGTTGTAGAACCTAGAAACAGTTAATTTCCCACACTATAAGACCCAACTGGATCATCTCTAAATATTTGAATAAATACTTTACTTGGATAGAGTGGTAAAATCAGTAACATGGGCTTTGTCTTATAGTTTAGTCACAAGCATAGATATACATACAGTGAACTTCTATCAGTAGAAGAGCTCAACTAATAGCATCATATCACCTTAGTTGATTATCACTGTTGTAATTGTTATACAATCAAATTGGGAAAAATGGAGTAATCTGTGTAATGTTTTAGTGGCCTCCAATTTGCATTGTCTTCCCTGAATTTATTTTTAGAGCTGTGTGAATAGAGTACAATATATAAAACATATGTAGCTAAATTACCATTTGCTGCTGCTCTCTTTTTCTTCTTTGGTTGATGTACTGTACAGAAACAAAAGACCTAAAAGTAAAAATCAATGCTTCCTAATTTTGAGAGCTTTTTGAGTACTAATTTGAGTATGTCACTGACTGATACAGAACAACAGACATCTTTGGTGATAGGATCTAAATAGCTTTTCAGATTGAATTCTTGGTAATGAATCTCCAGTTGAAGATGAAAATACACTGTTAAATCTCTTGTTAAGTATTATGCTGGCTGTTCATTTGGGTTTGCTTCAAACCTTTGAATACCTTTTGAGAAGCAATAAGAGAATTTGCAGTGATTATACTATTTTTCCCTTTGTTTTGAGGGAAATGCTGAGTGTTTCTACCTAAAAAAAACCCAGTTAATGACATAGGCAGACTTTGCAATTGCCTCATTGTGGCAGGTGTGCAAACTTAGAATCTGAAGTAAAAGGAAGACAAGCCCAGACCACTAAAAAGTGTGTGAATGGATGCTACCAGTATGAGTCCTTTCAGAGAGCTGAAGCAGCTTGTGTGGCACATATTGCTGAGATTATTCAGAAATTGAGAGCAAAGATGAATACATGACCTGCTTTCAAATGAGAATGAATGCAACTCCTGGTAGGTCAGCATGATATTTTCTTTAGAATCAGAGCCAGCTGCTTCAAAACAATAAAGAAAATCCTCTCCAAGCTGCATCCATCCTTGAAATAGGAGACAAACTAAACAATAGCTGGCAGGGAGTGGAGAAATTTTGCATTTGCTTTTGCTATATTATTTCAAACATTTCCTTTTCTCATGATTCCTATAGTAAAATCCCATTATAAAAACTGACACCAGCAAGAATACATAGATATTTCAGCAAGAATACATAGATATTTATACACACATACATATATGCAGATTTATGTACACTGTTTTGTTGCAAAATAAGGGTTTATCTAGAGAAATAAATGAATATTCCGCAATTCCAGTACTAAATACTGCATAAGCAGAATCTAATATATATGTTTTAAATTATTATATTAAGCCTTATTAGTGGAAGTAAAAAAAAATGTGCTTTTATATGGAAAAATAAATTTTGTTTCTGAAACAAATGGTGACTAATGACGTCTGTACATTGCTATGAATGTATGGGCAAAAGACTTGAAACACAAGAAATCTTCATGCTGTTCAGAAAATATATACAGTCTTCAATTCAGAGCTCCTGAAATTTATTTTTGAAAATGTAGGCATTGAAAATGTTGCATTAAAATATAACAGCATAAACTGAAGGTGGTGCAGATGTTAATGGTTCTTAATGTCACTATTTACTTCCACTATTTTTTTAATGTATAATAACTTTGAAATAGTGTGACATGGTCATTCTTCCCCTCTATTCCACTCTTGTGAGATCCCATGTAGAGTGCTACATCCAGCTCTTGGTTCCCTAGCACAGGAGGGACATCAACCTGTTGGAGTGAGTCCAGAGGAGCCCACCAAGTAGATCAGAAGGATGAAGCACCCCTCCTATCAGGAAAGGCTTAGAGAGCTAGGATTTTTCGGCCTGGAAAAGAGAAGGCTTTGGGGTAACCTAATTGTAGCCTTCCAGGGCCTGAAAGGAGCCTACAAGAAAGCTGAAGAAGGGCTTTTTACAAGAGCATGTAATGACAGAACAAGGAGGAATGGATTTAAACTGAAATGAAGGTAGGTTTAAATCAGGTATTAGGAAAAAAATCTTTACTGTGAGAGTCATGAGGCACTGAAACAAGTTGCCTGGAGACATTGTGGATGACTCATCCTCAGAAATGTTTAAGGCATAGTTGGATGGAGCTCTGAGCAATCTGGTCTAATGAAAGGTGTTCCTGCCCATGGCAGGGGATTGCAAATCTTTGAAGTCCCTTCAACCCAGGCCATTTTCTGATTCTATGATTCTATCATATATGTGATGTGAAAGAGGGTTAAATGTTAAGTATTTGACACTTACCATTACCATTATCATTTCACATTACCACTATGTACATGACACACATTCAATATTTCATTTTTTAAATAATATTAAAGTTTGTAAGTTTCTGCTTTAATTTTCATTCATCTTTGTTTCCAGTTTGAATTTATGTTTCCCCCAAGCAAAGTAGATTCTTGTGTTTCTTTCAGAAGTTCCTATTAGTTTGACTTTGTATCCTTCACACAATATTCTGAGTAGTCAAAGGAAAAAAGTGCCAATCAAGAGTACAAAGCCTCTTCAATAGATTTCTTGAAGGCTTTCAAGCACTGATTGATCATATTATTGTAAAAGGTATCAAAGACTGAATTTCAGCCAAGATAGGCATTATTGAATATTGGGTACTTCTCTGAAAGCATTTAGTATCTCCATGATTCTGCACTCAACAGTTTTCCCATGCATTACCTTATCATTTACTTTTTATACATTTTATTAACTTAGATTCTTTACTCACTGAATTTTCTAGAGGCAGCTCTTTGAAGTTATTAAGCATAGGCTACATTCTGAACCTTGCACTTGTTCAGAAACAATATAAACTGAAAGTGAAAGCACTGCAATTAATCAAACTATGGAAAGTACAGTATAGCGCTCTTTTTAAAATGTAGCAGCGTCAGTCTATTGAGACTTATGTGATACACACAGACTTGCAAAAAAAAAAGCTTGCAATTAATCCAAACTTGTAAAAATAGTAAGAAAATGCTAGAGGAAATATATCTCACAGCTGTGGTCTGCGTTTGGAAGCTAGCACAAATATGGAAAAATATGCTGGAATGGTGCTAGAATGCCCACATAAATTATATACCATTCAGAGCCATTTTTTTTCTGCTCACACAGGGAAGTATCCTGAGTCCTGTAGTAAGCAAATTCTTTTTTAGGTATGGGCTGCATCCTTTCATCTCTCTGAATCAGTAATAGTAGTTGATATATTGTCAAAGCTTCCACCTCTTCCTGTCTATCCCCTCCTCATTTATCATCATGGGGGTTAGAACAGAAGTCAGGGTATGAATCACAGGGTGTGGGTCTGGTTGGAAGGCATCACACAGGGTCATCTGGTCCTACCTTACTGCTCAAGCAGCATCATCCTAGAGCACATAGCACAGGATTGTGCCCAGATGGTTTTTGAATATCTCCAGTGAGGGAGACTCCACAGCCTCTCTGGGCAATTTGTTCCAGTGTTCAGTCACCACACTGTAAAAAAGTTTATCCTAGTTTTCGTGTGGAGCTGGGCAGGTGCAGAACCCTGCATTTGCCTCTGTTGTGCTTCAGACAGTTCTTTGTCCAGCTCTTCAGCTTGTCAAGGTCCTTCTGAAGGGCTGCACAGCCCTCTGGGTTGTCAGCCACTCCTCCCAGCTTTGTGTTTAGTGAACTTGCTGAGGAGGCCTCTGCTCTTCATCCAAGTCATTGACAAATAAACTAAACAATACCGGACTCAGTATTGAACTTTGGGGGACAGATTTTCCCTTCTAAGAGAGCCTGAGTGTTCAGGGGTGAGAGGAAGGGAGTTTCATCCAAACTCATAGATATCTGCAAGAAAAGATACTTTCATTTTGATATTTTAAGCAAATGTTAAAATTTCAAACAAAAAGCAAACATAATAAGAAGCAAACATAAACTTCATAAAGAAATTTTCTCAATTTAGCTCTTTTTGCAATAAAACATAGAACCATAAATGAAGATTTGTGTTGATGTTAAGGATCATCTTATTCCAACTCCTCCAACTCCACCATTGGCAGCAATGTCTCCCACTAGACCAAGTTGCTCAGAGCCCTATCTAATCTAGCCTTGAACTCCTCCAGGAATGGGGCATCCACAACATTTCTGGGTAACCTATTCCAGAACTCACCAACCTCTGAGTAAATAATTTCTTACTAACACCTAAAATCAACCTCTTCCCTATCACTACCCGCATAAAAAAAATCCCTCTCCCCTATTTTTTTTATAAAGAAAAAAAATGTTAAAAAGTTTACTGATGTTTAAATCACCTCTTTAAATTTTGGGTTTGGATACAGAGACACTGACACTTTGCTCTTTAGAATATCAGCTATCTGTACAGATAATCTGGAAGAGTGTATTCTGTGAACATGGCCATGTACATATATAATAAAGTTATCAAGGAAATCAACATCTTCATTTAAACTGACAAATTTTGTTATTAGAGGTTATTCTGACTTTAATAACATTTATTTGAAGCAGCCTTCAATGTTAAGCAAGAAAACAACCGTTTTTATTTTCTTTTTGTCTTACAAAATCCCAGTGTATTATGACTGAAGAACTGTGGGAACTTTTAGGATAATCATACTAATAAAGCCCCTGCTGGAGAGATACCTGCTTGCAAAAGGAACGTTTTCTTCACCAGACTTACCGCCTTCTTGAATGACACAGATTTCTTAGTGCCCCTAATTGTGTTGGTTGTAAATGTTATTTTTTTCCCCCCCACACTTTCATTTGATCTATGCTAGCAAAACATTTGGAGTTCAGCCTTAGCCATTTTGTCTTTTTCCTCAGGAAGATAGTTGGCCATCTGACCAAATGATAACTGAGCAAGAAAATTTTTAAGAGCTAAGCTCACAGTGCTGCCAAAGCAACTCCTGCAGCAGCAGCATATGTCGGACTGGGAGTGCTTGGGATTTGCCTGAGCAGTTTTGCTTGCTGAGGGGAGGAGACACCTGTCTCTAACTGTCTGCGGTCTGCAGAGCTGGCACAGGCCTATTTTTTTTTTTTTTAAGATATTGTGTCACTTCTCCTAAAAAGATATAGCTGCTCCATTAGTATGTTTCACATACCATTTTGACATATATTATAGTTTATTTTATACAACTATAGCATTATCCATGGGAAGAACTTCATAGGCATAGTAGACATGTGAATGACACTGAAGTACAAATTCTGTCATTATGTTAGACATGTGGCTGGCAGGACTTCAACAGATGGAATTAAATGATTAGCATAACGAAATAGCAGTTTTTAACTACACAAGGTGGTGTAAAGAACAAGTCCTGCTGTGTTATTAGTCTTTGATGTTTATTCATTCACGTTTAAGTAGTTCCCTTCTGTGCAAAGTAGCCTTCAGTACAGTAAGAATGTTCCCTCTAGAATATGCACTTGGCATTTTCTTTGACATGGATCATCACTGGCAATGCTATGAAACAATTTTTTCAATAAAATGGAAACAGCAAAAGAAACATACAAATATGAAAGTATTGCTGAAATTTTAACAGTGCTGATTTCCATATTTTCTTCAAAGTGTGTGGTCAATTTCATTAAAAATTCATGAGATCATTTCACTATGTGGGCTCATATGGAGTTCTGCAAGCTGGATTTTATCTTGTCACAAGTTATTTCCACTTTTAAAAATTGTGCCGTTCAAATTATGTTCATTGTTATCCCTATCTTTTTGATACCACTATGCAGCACTTCTTTCAGGACTCACAGCAATACTTTAGCTGTTCTCCCTTTTAATTTACATGGTGATCAGGTAAATCTGCCACCACAAAGCCAAGTACTGCTTCAGTATCCAGCAGTCACACTAGTAGACAGAATAACACCACCAAATGCTCAATTAAAGTTTTTGCTGTTTCCTTTTTAAGAAGATAATATTTTCGCAAAGAACTCTTTGCGGATCAGTTATGAATTTCTCAGGTCACATAATCATCACAGTTCTTTGTTTAAATATTTAATAAATCTCTTAGAAGAAAAGTGAACCACATAGGTTCTAAGCATAGATCCATCACAGTAAATATCTGCCTGTTCTTCCTTCCTGTGTTGATGCTAACCCATATCCTGAGCTAAGCTTGTTTGTGAATTAAATGGATCTGTACTTGACTAAAGATTTACCTCTGATTGATAAAATATTCATTTTCTCTGCAAATTAGCAGTTATGTGATGTATTTAAAATAATAAGAGAAAAATATACATTTGATGCAACTTTGGAATTAAGATCGCTGCACTTCTAAAAACTTTATTAATAAATAACAGTATGTCCATTGCCGGAGCAGAAAATTAATCACAGTGTCATTAACCGTGCATTTGTGCATGTTCTTGATCAGTTTGAAAATGGTGCAATAAATAGGTACATTATCATTACTTACATTTACCTTGTTGCTGAAGGATATTTTCTTCTTTGTTTTCTGGTAATTCATTTTGTAGTAACACAGGGTGGTTTTCAAAAGAAATTCTTGGTGTCAGCTATTCTTTTTATGGCCCCTCCAGCAAACAGGTTTGTATTCTAGTTTCTTCCCAACTCCTTGGAGTATTAGACAAACACTAGAAAACACAATATATTTGTAGAAGAGAGAAACATAAATAATGTTTTCCCTTTCTAAAGACATATTTTTATGTGTTAATATGTATTTTTAAAATTAAAAATTAAATATTTCCTTTCATTATAAATTGTCCTGAGATATGGTATTGCTCTAAACCAAAAGTGAGGGATTTTTTTTAGTGTCATTTAAGAGAACTCTAGTTCTTATGTTTTGCTGACAAAAAAAACCTCAGCTAGTTCAGTCCCTGTTTCTCTCCAATTTAAGCTCTTTAAAAGATATTTTGCTTCTGCAGGAATATAAAAGCCAAAGAAGTCATTAGTTATTAAGAATAACATTTATGAGTACAAATAAACCTTTGAAACACTGGATTAAGCTGTAAGGCCAGAAAAGCTGCTGAAGTACCTGGAGCATTTTCCAGCGCTTTTATATTTAAAAGCATTGTGTTGAGGCAAATATGGTACTACAGGGTACCACTGAACAAATTATACAAGTAACAATGAAAAAAACTACAGCTTACCTTCATCCTTTTAGTTTTAATTTCTAAAAACCAGAAATTATGGGGAAGGGGACATCTCGGGTTCGTTTGGAGAGTTTCTCAAGATTCAGGTGGTTTAAAGTCCTTTGCCCTCTGGAAAGCCCCAAGCCAGACGCAGAAACAACATGGAGTCCTCAGATGTTCAGTTTTCATGGTTTCTCATGTTGTTTATTATTTCTTATCTTTTCTTTCTGCTCTGTGCCCAGCCAAGGTCTTCACAGCACGGGCATCAGGC